>JAUIMM010000128.1:14325000-14590000 GCA_031769625.1 Taudactylus pleione
ATTGCAGAGGTCTTGAAATAGAAGGGTCACCACTGCAAATATTGATTCTTTCCATAAACAATGTAATTGTCAATAAAAGCCTTTGACACTTATGAAATGCTTGTAATTATACTTCAGTATACCATAGTAACGTCTGACGAAAAGGTCTAAAACACTGAAGCAGCAAACTTTGTGAAAACCAATACGCGTGTCATTCTCAAAACGTTTTGCCACGGCTGTACACTGACAAGTGACAATGACACCTACTCCTGTCTCCAGATCTCCTTATTAAACTCCTAAACCTAACTCCTCCTAACCTAATGCTAATAGTGCCCTGATGGCTTGCTAAAGCATTTGTTTTTAACACAGTGCCTGACATTGCTCCAGCCCACAGTCCCACACCCTCTCCCTCCGCTCTCCTGTGTGAAATGACGCCGGATTATGCGGAACGAACTTTTATATGCAATCCAAAACATGTGAAATCCGACGCCAGGAATATGACGTTATGCCTTGTTTTAGGGTCCGAACTTGGCGGGAAAACCTGAGCCGGGACTCACACTTTACCCCTAAGTTCGGGTGTGTAAGTTTCCAGGAAATCGAACCCGCACATCTCTATTTGAAACATGATGTTAAGTGCCACACATATTCTTCAGCCAGATTGCATTGGTTAAAAGTATTTTGTTGGACTAAGTGATCAAGGCTCATATTAATCAAGCCATAAATTCTGGAGTATGGCATATTTAAGAATCAAAGCTAAAATATAGATCACAGGTAAAAATCACTGATATCACTGGCATTTACGATCACACAGTTTTTAATAAAGAACCACCATCTCCATGGTTCTCTATGGAGACTGCAATATGGAGCTTTTTAGCAAGCTCTGTAAGGCTTAGCTTCTTCTGATGCCATTAGTTAATTGTTTCTATAGAAAGAGGTGTTGGGTACGGGATCCCAGTGGTCAGAATACCGACAGTCAAAATCCCATCATAATTAGGTAAGTATCCTGGGTTCTGGACTATAGATACACAGTAATTAGATAGACAATGTCAAGATAGATACCAGGGGTTAAATTTACTAAAGTTAGATTTAGATTTTTGAGAGGGTTTGCATTAGGGTTTGCATTAGGGTTTGCATTAGGGTTTGCATTAGGGTTTGCATTAGGGTTTGCATTAGGGTTTGCATTAGGGTTTGCATTAGGGTATTTACTAAAGGCCAAATCGAACTTAAAACAGAATTTTACTCAAATCGAAAAAACATCGGTACCTTTACATAGACCAACACACAAATCCCTTATTTACTTGTATTCAATTTGAAATCGAACACAAAATCGAACTTCAAATCCCCAAATGAATAGACCTGCTCCATGCTTTCGATTTGAGCATGAGCAGGTCAGATTAACACAGATACATGCATACATCAGTGAGATGCATGCATGTATCTTACTGCAAAAAGTTTAGAAAGAGTAACATTTAGAAAAAAAAATGACGTGGGGTACTCCCTAAAGCAGAACCACCCCCGGACTTTTCATAGCCAGTCCTGGTTGTCTAAGTACATGGGAAAAATTGCGTAGGGGTCCACTGTACATAGCACAACCAGCACTGGGCTCTGATCCTGTCGTGGTTCTGGAATTACAGGGTAAACAATTGCATAGGGTCCCCTTGTAATCTCCAGCACTGGACCCTTCCAGTGGGGGGCTTATGCCACAACCAGGGGAGCCCTATCACTGGGCCCCCCAGCCACAGCATCAGCCCTGACCACTAGTCAGGCCAGGGATCCCTGGGGAGTTGGGGACACCCCAATAAAGGGGTCCCCCTCTCCAGGGCACCCCTAGCCTAAGCTGATAGCGGTGGGTGCGGGTTGATAGTGTAAGTGTAGTGCATTTGAAATAGTATAAAATATTGTCTTTTGCTGTCCCCCCCCCCCCCCTCAACCCTCGCCTCTTTCAGCCAATGAACGGCCCCCTCCATTGAAGTCAATGGTGGGAACTGTAAAATAAACTTTAGTTACCCTGCGGCTCTCCATTGACTTCAATGGAGAGAGCCGTTCATTGGCTGAGAGAGGGGAGGGCTGACCTCTCTCAGCCAATGAACGCTCAGATACGGCTCTACAAATGCAACGACGATCAGAAGCAACGTGGAGAAACCTGAGCATGGCAAGTAAGTACAACCTTCTCCCCTAACACTGCTATTGCTGGCAAAAGTCCTGACCAGTAAAATTTGCCAGTTTTCGCCAGTGAAGGCTTCCCCATATGAGCAGCACTGTTATAGTGGTACTTCTATCGCCACTCGCTATAATATCTATTTTATGTGGAACTGGCTTGTTAATAGCATATGTGGATCTGGCTTTCTCAAAGTATTTTATTTGGATCTGATTTTTTCAAAGTTATTTATGCGAATCTGATTTTTTCAATATTAATATGGATTCTGATTTTCTTCCATATGTATTGTTGTGGCTTGATGTGGCTTTCCCTATATATTTAGTATGGATTCTGGTTTTCTGTGTGTGTATGTGTGAATTTACAGAAATTTTCTTTACTATGTTGCCTCTTCCCTCACTTTCCAAAGCAGTCCAGAGGCATGGAGGGCGGGTGAAGAACGCTGGTCGGGACGGCCCTGGTTGCAGTGGACGCTTGGAGATGTCATCTCCAAGAGCCACTGAAGCCGGCCAATCGGGCAACATGCAGCACAATCCGGGTCATCGTGACCCAGATCGTGTTGTTTACACTGCAGGGTGACACAGGAACGACCCGTGGCCAAGCCTGCAAGCTACCCAAATTGGATACCTGGGTCCCTGTACCCGGGTAGATCCATTTACAATGACAAAAATCCTGGGGTTGATGCGCGTTCACGTACATCAACCCGGGATTTTTAGGTTGCTGTAAAAAGAGTATTATTGGCACAAATTTTTTCCTCACTGTTACCTGATCTAAGATATATACATCTGTGGTACACACATACATAGAGGTCTGGCTGTGAGAAATGTTGATACATTGTGTTGTATTGTATGGATACATTGTTACTTATGCCAATCACTGAAATTAATATATGTTTAATTGTTCAATAATGCTATATGCTGTGGATGGTATAATATGATCCATACCTCATAGAAAGTGGTATCTCACCATATATATCTGTTTAGCTTGATGATTTAAGGTACAGTATAACTGATCCAACTTTTCTACTCATGCCATTCGAAAATATATCTAAATGTATAAACAGCACAATATGATGTGGATGGTACAATATGATCAATGCCTTATAGAAAGTGGTATCATCATATTAATCTAAATAGATTTATGATATAGATATAAGAAATATTTTGCCATATTGTAGTTTTAAGAAAAACTTTTTTCTCCATACATGTGCAGGTGAGGAGATTGCATGATTACGGTGGTTCATTCCATTTTGGTAACATATGTTTACACCTATTTTACACACATGCATGTCACTGTGTGAGCATCGGCTGAAACCTAACATTTTTTTCACATCTGTATGGTACATGTTTTACATATGTATGTCTAATGTAGTGGCCATTCTTAGTCCGGGTTTTTAGATGGTACTAATAAATGTTAAGTTTTATTATTAATATTTCTCTAATTTTTTTTTGTAAGAGTGCCCATGCAAATGAGTATTCTGTCTTCCTTTGAATTGTGTTGCACATTATACCCCTCAGTAATGCCCTTTAAATATAGTGCCACATATAACACATTATTCCACACAATAGTAGTGCCCCATATACATTATTCCACACAGTAATGCCCCTTATAAAATTATGCCACACAGTAATGCCCCTTACACATTATGCCCACCCAGCAACTCACCTCCCCGTCTCCCTCCATCATCCTATCACCTCCCCCTGTGTGCCTTCAGCAACCAGCAGGTGTGGATTTGGGGCCAGGCCACCAGATAATTACAGCTGGTGCACCGGCAGGCAGCAGCAGACATGGATAGACAGAGCTAGCGCAATTTGAATCTGGCACCAGTCGCGATCCAATCGGAGCTCATGGACCTCAGCCAATCAGGAGCTGCCACTGCTGATTGGCTGCCGGTCCACCAGCCCTGATTGCCTCGTGACCAGCGGCGCCATCTCCATGTCTACCTGCCAGTGCGCCAGCTGTCGAGCTGGCACCAAATCAACACCGCATACACCTGGGTCCCCCTCATCAGCCCTGACCGGACTGGCCCATCTTGTGTGTGTGACTAGGTGCAGGGGGAGTGGCAGGCCACAGAGGCAACTCGGGCAGCATAGCAGCCTCACCCCTTGCACCCACAGTAGTTACGCAACTGTTTGCATGCATGTTAGCAAACAGTGGGGTTTTTTTCAGGATCAATGGAATGGGGATATAGGCAAGGACAATGTAAACAAATAAAGACTGCATGTTTACTTCAGGGTCCAGTCTTCAACCTGGGGAACGCCAGGTATCTTAGCTAGTGTTTAATATTTAGAAGACTCCTGGATACATGACTGCATGATATTCATGTGAATATACTCATGATGCTCCACTGCAGTGAACCATTTTTGTTATAGTATTGGTATAGTAATCAGTGACATAGCGGTCACGTGGGTAGCCATGAGTCAGTAATAACTCCCATACTGGAAGTTGCTTTAGTTTGGGAGTGTTGCAATGGTGACTGATGACATTATGGTCTCCTAAGGACAACGCAGCATAGTTCAAAGGTTTTGTGACATGGGAGTAACTGTTGATGTTGGTCACCTAGGTGATTGTGTTGCATCATGATGGTTTATGTATTAACTTATTGTGGAACTATTTTGGGAGTGAACTTCTAGGTAAACAATAATAATAATATACACAAAGCAGGACTACATGAGTAAACAGACTCTCAAATATAACATTTAAATAATAATGTACTAATTATTTTCTGTAAAGGAGAGTTGCATAATGTAAAATATCAAAAAACATGGAAGTAGGACTGAACCCAACAACCTCCAAAGAGGCCAACCTGTTAAGGCTCAGGTATGACAATATGGTATTAGTCCAGCAACAGCCTTGAGGGATGGTATACCTTGGCTAGATGCGGCCATGTAGCAGCTTAAATAGTTGATAAGATTTAGAGTGACGGAAGCCCTTTGGCCTGTAGGACGTGATGTGGCCTTCAGGCCGTGCAGCAGCCTTGAGGGCTGGAAGTGACCTGTCTGGCTGTGACCTGTGGGCCAGTGAGACAAGATGCGGCCTTTGGGCCGGTAGCAGCCTTGAGTGCTGGAAGTGACTTGGCTGGCTGTGGCCTGTGGGCCAGTAAGATGAGATACGGCCTTTGGGTCGGTAGCAACCCTGGCTGGCTGTGCCCTGGGGCCAGTAAGATGAGGTGCGGCCTCTAGGCCGGGAGCAGCATCTGGGCTGAGTAGTAGCCTTGAGAGTTGGAAAACCTTGGCTTGATGCACCCTTTGGGCCGAAATATCAGTCTCTGGGCAGAGTAGTAGCCTTAGAGCTGTGTAGCAGCCTTGAGGGCTGATAGACTTGGCAAGATGATGCTGAGATGCGCTTAGTGCCGCTAGGATGACACTACAAGATTTTGTACACAGGACTCCTAGGTGCGCTTAGTGCCGCCGGGATGACACTAGCAGCAGTACACACAATCGCATACTCTGGTGTGCGACCTGTGCCGCAGAGTTGACAATTCGCTGGACGCTGGGTTGCGGTCCATGCCGCCTGGGTAACACAAACGGCAGAGGGCAGGAATGCAGACCATGCCGCCAAGATGACACGAGCGGCAGGTAGTACAAATGCAGACCGTGCCGCCTAGATATGACAAACGGCAGGAACAATAAAGCTGACTGGATACTGGGAAGTTGACTGGATACAAGAGACCACGCTAGAACCAGAAACACATGAAACGCTATCACCGGCATCGGTGCAGCGTTCACAAGAGAAGGTCATGGGCGCAGGAGCCAATCTGGACTTATCCCAGAATGATGGACAGGAATTTCAGCAAACACTGGCCCGGCCTTCGCTTTGCACAGCATTAGCAATGTGGGGGCTAGTGTCAACCTTAAAAAATGTATTGGACAAACAAGTGGACAATTGCGAATGGCCTGTATCTGACCACAAAAAAAAGGCCTATACATATAGGGTATAATTATAAACGTGTGTGTGTGTGTGTATATATATATATATATATATATATATATATATATATTATATATATACACATATACACACACATGCACACATTTAAATAATTTAAAGGGGGGGCATAGAGTATTATATTGAGTGTACAAAAGTTATAGTACAGTATATATGTGTATAATGAGTTAACTAAAAGAGGTGGGGAAAGGTAGAGATGATGGGAGCGGGCAGTTTTTAAAATCTCCGCTGTAATCTCTGACTCAAATTCTTATATAATAGAGTTAAATTCTACTGCTCATTAAAATCATCTGGGAAGATGGTACTTAATTTAAACATCCAATAAAGTGTTTGCTGACACAAGTGTTGGACTCTGTCACCACCCCGATTAGTGTTGGGAATATGTTCTCTCTCAATCTTAGTCCTTCCATTTTGCTGTTATGGTATTCCTGGAAATGTCTGGGGACTGTTCTTAAGTGGTCAATTGGTTCTGCCAGCACAGTAACAAGGGAAGTCACAGAAAATAACAAATTCTAAATCTTGTATCACAGATAATACATTTTTGATATGAGGGGTGTGCCATAAGTTTCCGGATGTGCAGTGCATAGGCAGAGTTGACAAAATCTGACTGTCTGGTTGTTAACTGTAATCTCTGACTAAATTTTTTGTGAAATTTCAGGGCATAGAACCGTATATAGAGTAAGCAGCACTTCAGCTTGTTCACTTATTTTACGAACTCGTTATGGAGCTCAACAGAGGCCACTGGAGAGTTATGATCTTCTACGACTACAAGAGCGGTCTGCAACCGCAGGAGAGTTTTGGGCGACTGCGAGCTGCTTTTGGAGAGGAGGCTTGAATTATGGATAGACCCATATCACGGGGGATATTTGTATACCAGAAATACATATGGACTCTGACAATGGCAGAACTAGCAAGGGAACCCCCCCCCCCCACAAAAGAAAAACAAAATGTTAGTAGTACGTGTGCATGTGCATATGCATATTAAGCATCGCTTTAGAGAAAATATTTCAGTCATTCACATTAGTCTCTGCCTTAATAGAGCTTTCAATCTATGGGCCTGATTCAGAGCTGCTTGCTAGATGCGATCGCTCGCACGATGTCGCACAGCAATGCATTAGCACGCCCAGTATTTCTAAGAGGGATCACAGTGTATGCAGACACCCACCAGCCTGCTTTAAGATGCCCACTTGTGCATGTCATGTCCAAGAAGTGTATGTAACCATCGGTACATCGGGTAACCTCAGATGGTATTGCAGCACTTGAAGTTGACCATAAACTTCCGCAAGCACTGCAGTGTAAAAACAAGCCAGATGACGTGTACTATGATGCTGTCTTATAATTATACATACCTCTAACACGCCGTTGAGATGCTCAGGCACGCCTGCGTTTTCACCTCCACTCCCCAGTTTTTAATGGCCAGCTCCTGTTACCACCTACAAATGGCTTCCCCTGTCACTCACTCTGCTGGGCTGTCTATGTACAGCGAGCGAATGCATTGTGAACTTTCGCTAAGGTATGCGCACTGCGATGCATACGCACAATGCATACACACTGCATACCATCAGCAGCAGCGAGAGTATGCATCTTAGCGAGCGGGTCTGAATGAGCTCCTATATTCCCTATAACATGGACACACATACTGTACACACGGGGTAAATTTTTTTCAGAGACCTATTAACATTAGTTAACCAGTATATATTTGGAATGTGGAAGGCAACCTGAGCAAGTCTAGTGCATGCTGGAAAGATGGCTGGGTGTTAGAATGGGGGTGCTGTAGGATGGCTGGGGTGGTCAGATAATGGGGTGCTGAGAGATGGTTGGGGCTGTTATAGATTGGGGTGCTGAGAGATGCCTGGGGGTGTCAGAATGGGATGCTGAGAGACGGATGGGCTATCGGAGAATGGGATGCGGAGTAATGGCTGTGGTTGTCAGAGAATGGGGTGCTGAGAGGCAGCTGGGGCTTAGATAATGGGGTGCTAAGAATTGACTGGGGGTGTGAGAATGGGGTGCTGAGAGATGGTTGGGGTTTAAAAAAAATGGAGAACTGAGAGATGGCTAGGCCTGCCAGAGAATGGGGTGCTGAGACGTGGCTTGGGCTGTCAGTGAATAGGGTGCTTAGATACGGCTGGGGCTTTCAGAGAATGGGGTGCTCAGAGACGGCTGGGGCAGTCGGAGAATAGGGTGCTGCGAGATGTCTGGGACTGTCAGAATGGAGGTGCTAAAAGATGGCTGGGACTGTAAGAGAATGGGGTGCTGAGAGATGGCTGGGGCTGTCAGGGAATAAGGGTGCAGAGAGATGGCTGGGGCTGTCAGCGAATATGGTGCAGAGAGATGGCTGGGGCTGTCAGCGAATATGGTGCAGAGAGGCAGCTGGGGATGGCAGAGAATGGGATGCTGAGAGATGGCTGGGGGTGTTAGAGAATGGGGTGCTGCAAGATGACTGGCTGCTTCAGATTAAATAGAATGGATGCAGCTATGTCCAAACCTCACTGATTAATACCGTGAGCGCCCTCTAGGGAGCCTCCTTGCGGGGGTCCCTGGTAAATATCACACACACCCTCTGGGGAGCCACGGCCGTCTGCACCATGCCACTAGAAGGAGGACTACACAGCAGCGGGCGATGGGGACTTCCCCCCCCAGCTGCCCTGCCGCTGGCCAGTTCCACCAAACCCAGTAAGTGTGTCCCAGTGTCCGTTGCGCTGTGACACAGAAACTGAACTGAAAAATTCCATAAAAACATCAAAGTCGAACTCCTCCCCCATTCCTTCTTAATACCTGAAGGAAGTGACTCTTCCTTCTTACAGGCCACACTTCCTTCCACCTTCCTCTCATCTCAGTCACTGAGGCCTGAGCCAAAACAAGAGGCAGGTATCAGCCAGAGGAACAGGTGGCCATCTCAGGACACATTGACAGTGACATCACCAGACACGTACTCTGCCACTGAAATCCTGGACAGTACTGCTGGACGAATCCCGGTTAGGGTTATCACTGGTAACCTTAACCGCATCAGGCCGGGCTCCCTCTAGCCTGGGTGCCACATTTGCGGGCCCCTTCATCACCGCTGGTGGTTCTGCCCCTGTGTATTTTTTCAATTCTATTTAAAAAGTTGGTTGTATCCCTGACGTAAGAGTCCAGAGCTATCACCCGTGACTGTTAAAGAATGGGTACGGAATGCCGATGCTCGGGATCCTGGCGGTCAGAATCCTGACACCAGCATCCCGACAGGGTTAGGATACTGACACGTGTCAGTGAGTATTCTACCCCTACCACTTCCTCTCTGCACCCGAAACCTAACCGCCCCCTAGTGACTAACCTTCTCCCTCCTAGTGCCTAACCCTCTCTCTAACCCCTGGTGTCGAGATTCCGGCGCTGGCATTCCGACAGCTGGGATTTCAACTACCTCCCTTAAATAAAGTGTCCACATGGAAAGAAAAATTTGAAGAAAGTGAATTCACCCCAGAAATAATAGGATGTCCGGGAGGTGCTTTGAGAGATTTCTGCAGTTTTGGTAAATAATAAAATATGCAAATTGTGGGATATGGGTTAAATAAAAATATCCTTTAGTCCCTGGATAGGACTCCCCTTTTTAATATTGTATTCAAAATGTTTAAGAGTTCTTCCAAATAATTTCTGGTAGGATTATTGGATTAACTCAATGTATAATTTTGTATCATGTAGTTGTTGTAAGGCTTCTTTAGTGTAATCTGACCTTTATCTGCTTCTTTTATCACAATTGATCTATCTTTTACAAGGTTCTTTATTGCTCCCTTCTCCCATCTATTCAAATTAAATTTGGATTTAGTCCCCACAGGGCCAGATTACAGGTGAGGGTCAGGGATGGTCATCCCGGAGCCCCCACACATAGAGGGCCCCCTAAACACTCCGCCCACTACTTATTACCATTATATCACCAGCGATTAACTGCACTGCAGTACCCATATTCGGTGGCTCAGCTGTTTCTAGCAATGGCCGCTGTGGACACTACCTTAGGAAGGTAACCCTCCCTTGTTCGAAGAACAGCTCTATCCTGGTGAAAACTAAAAAATAGGTAGCGACAAGAGAGCACTGCCAAATCAGAGACTCTGCGTGCAGAAGAGATAGCGAGGAAAAAAAGTGTCTTCGCTGTCAACCACAGTGTGTAGAGATGTTCAAATGGGGGCGCTTGCAGCCCCTTCAGAACCAAAAACAAATCCCATGGTGCTACTGGTGGAACCAAAGGAAGCTGAACTCTCAGAACTCCTTGAAAAAATTTCTAACATCTGGTTATGAGGCAATCTTCCTCTGGAACAAACTGCTAGTGCAGAAACTCTCAAAGTGGCCAGGCGTAGACCACGGTCTAAACCTACCTGGAGAAAAAGCCAGTACCCTGGAAATCCTAAACACATTAAGATCATATTTTCTGTGGGAACACCATTGACCTAAATTGTAAGCTTGCGAGCAGGGCCCTCTTACCTTTATGTCTGTCTCCTACAACCCAGTCTTGTTCTATTAATGTTGTCTCAAATTGTAAAGCGCAATGGAATATGCTGCACTAGATAAGAAACCGCTAATAAATAAATAATAAATGCAAACTAACAGATGCGGGCAGAGGCAGGCTTCCATGCCCTAAGCATTGTCTGAATTACAAAACTGGAAAAACCCTTTGCTCTTAAGATGGAAGATTCAAGAGCCACATTGTCAAAGCCAGACAAGGTAAGTCTGGATACCGGCAGGGACCCTGCGTTAGCAGATCCTGCCATAGAGGAAGAGGATACGGACTGTCTATGGATAGATTCTGTATGTCGGTGAACCAATGACGTCTGGGCCAAGCCGGAGCCACCATTATTACTGTTCCGCCTTCCTGCTTGAATTTCCTGAGAACTCTTGGGAGGAGGGAAATCGGAGGAAAATAGATACGCCAGCTTGAAGTCCGATCTTACTCCCAGTGTGTCCACAAAGGCTACTGATGGATCTCTGGATCTGGACCCATACCTGGGGACCTTGTAGTTGTGACGTGAGGCCATGAGATCTATTTCTGGTAGACCCCAAATGTTTACCAGGAGCTGAAACACTCCCGGATGGAGAGACCACTTTCTGGTGTGTATGTCCTGGCGACTTAGGAAGTCTGCTTCCCAATTGAGGACTCCCGGTATGAATATTGCAGAAGCCGAGATGGCCGGAAGATAACTTTCTGCCCATATCAGAATTTTTGTCGCTTCTTTCATGGCTGCATAACTTCTTGTGCCTCCATGATGGTTGGGATAGGGCACTGTAGTCACTTTGTCAGACTGGATCTGGACCGGCATGCCCTGGAGCAGGACCTGTGCCATGATAACTGCTTTGTACACTGCTCACAGTTCCAGAATGATTATTGACAGATGACTTTCCTGATGTGTCCATCTTCGCTGAAAGGTGTGATGACCTCTTACTGCCCCACATCTGCAAAGACTGGCGTCTGGTGAGAAGCACCCAATTTGGAATTAAGAATGGGCACCCTTTGTTCAGATGATCCTTTTCAGCCACCACAGGAGGGAGTGACGAACCTCTGGAGTTAGAAGGATCCTCTGGGATCTTACTAGATGATATTATCCATTCCACCTGGAGAGAATTAATCTTTGCAGAGGTCTGGAATGGAACTGACCATACCCCACCATGTCGAAGGTGGATACCATTGACTCAGGAGCTGCATCGCTAACAGAATGGATACCCAATCTTGTCCTCTGGCAGAAACACCCTTTGTGCCTGAGAAACCAGAAGAACTCCCAGACTAGATGTACCATCTGCTGTGTTGGAGAAAGCGATGATTTTTCCCAATCGATGATCCAGCCGTGCTATTGTAGGCAGGCCTTGGTCAGTTGAAGATGGTTTTGTAAAACGATTGGAGTCTGCGCCAATATCAGAAGGTCGTCCAGATATGGTAGTATTCTGATTCCCTGACACCTGAGATAGGCCGTCATGACCGCCATTTTTTTGGTAAATACCCGTGGAGCTGTAGATAGGCCAAAGGGTAGAGTCTGAATTGGTAATGTTGCTGAAGGACAGCAAACCATTAAAATTGATGGTGGGATGGCATAATTGGAACATGCAGATATGCTTCCTGAATGTCGAGGGAAACCATATAATCCCTAAGCTACATTGCCAAAATAATTGACCAGAGAGTTTCCATCCGAAACTTGGGTACATGGATAAACCTATTGACTGTTTTTAGATTTAGAATAGGGCGATAAGCCCACTCTATTTCTGAACCAAGAATAGATTGGAATAATAACCCCTTTCTTGTTGCAACACAGGAACCAGGATTATTACCCCCGCCTGCAACAGGGAGTGAATGGCTTCCTGAAGGGCCAAGGCCTTAACAGCATCTGATGGAGGATCTGTGCAAAAAGACTTCTGGGGAGGATGCCTCCTGAAAGTGAGAGCATACCCCTGGGAGACCACTTCTTGGACTCAGGCATCTGTTGTCTGACGCCAATAATCCTTAAACTGAAGAAGTTGGCCTCCCACCCTGGGATCCCCTGGGAGGAGGCCTGCCCTATCAGGCTGAGGGTTTGTCAGCCGGTTTAGAAGCTGGACGAGTTGCTGGCCCAGACCTCTTAGTTTGTTGCCTTGTCGTCTTGCGAAAACTAGACTGCTTAGAGGAAGACTGTTCCCCTGCTCGTCCCTGAGGACGGAAAGACCGAAAAGAAACATGCCTAGACTTTATTGTAGCCATAGTTGGCAGGCCTGCTGACTTTGAAGCCAACAGAGTAGCTAGTATTTTATCTTACTCTGCTCCAGAAAGTACCTTTCCACATAAAGGTAAGACTTCCAGAGCCTTCTTTGAACCTGTATCAGCTTTCCAGGATCTTAACCAAAAGGGCCCTGCGTGCCACTATTGAAGTTACTGTGCCTTAGAAGTTAAAATTCCAGTGTCTACTGCAGCTCCTCCCAGATAGGAAGCCGCTTCCTGTATATGGGAGATATACATAATCTGTTCTCTGGTAGCATCTGGTAGAGATTCTTCCAAAGCCCCCATCCATTCTTCAACAGCTTTGGCTACCCAGGCTCTAGCCATAGCTGAACAAGTAAACATCTCCAGAGGTAGACCCAGGAGAGGAACCCTGCAAATCATCTGATTCCTCTGATGATGCATTTGAATCCATACGTTGAGTAGACTGATAAAAAGATAACTTGGGCTTCGGCCTTAGTAACTACCGGTCTGCTTTCAACATTAGATGGTGCCATACTCTGACTAGAATGTCCATAAACATTCTTACAAGAAGGATGCATAGGAGGTGCATACATAGCATGCTGTGGCCACC
The DNA here is from genome assembly GCA_031769625.1 of Taudactylus pleione. Classification (NCBI taxonomy): domain Eukaryota; kingdom Metazoa; phylum Chordata; class Amphibia; order Anura; family Myobatrachidae; genus Taudactylus; species Taudactylus pleione. The sequence continues at coordinate 14,338,363 of JAUIMM010000128.1, forward strand.
CTATCCAAGGAGGTATCGTGGGAGCAGCCATACGATCCACAAACTGCTTTAATACCTGGGACAAAGAGGTTACCCAAGAAGGCTCTTGTCCAGGAACAGGTAAACTGGACTGGTGAGGTAGCTCTTTACAACAGACAAACCATTCTTTACGTCCTGAGGGGACAAAAAGGCCATACAGGATTTACTTAATTAAGACGCTTCGTACTGCCAACCCAAAAACATAAAAATAAAATAAAACATTTACAAAGGTGCGTCTTAATCATGCCGCACCAAACCAATTGAAGGCCTGTGGCTAGGGTGTGGTATATATGGAGGAGGACCCAAGGCATCCTGGGAGCTGAAAGCTTTAACTGTTTGGTGCCTGGATCTCTCCAACCACATTTTCCCCATGGTATCTCTCTGGATCCCTATGGACCATGAAGAAGAAACAATAACAACTGCGCCATGCAATGTGCAGACACTACAAAAATAACAACTGTGGGAATATATAATAAATTAATAATATTAACCATGACCATTCTAAAACCAAAGCAGATAGGAAATGTCCATGTACAATACATAATCTCCATAAATTAGTATTTTAGGGGTATGAAAAAAATAAAAAATAAACTTTCTTGTAATAAAAGAGTCCACCCTATCACATGGACACACATACACACTGGGATTATTTATTTTTGAGAGGTGCCAATTCATCTACAAGTATGTTTTTGGAGTGTGTGAAGAAACCCAGGCAAACATGTTGAGAACATACACACTCCACACAGATAGTGCCTTAGGAGCTCATTCAGACCTGTTCGCTAATTGCGCCCGGTCGCTCCCAGCGTATTTAAATTTTGCAAAGTGACGTCAAGGCAGCCGCTTGCTTGGCAAGGCATAAGCACGCCAACTATGACTTGGCGAGCAATCACTTTCTCAATGTAGATGCCCATTAGTGTGTATTTAGATGCCCACTAGCACACGTCATCTCCAGGAAGTGTATTAAAACACTGGTACATCGAGGACCATCGGAAGCGAATGCAGCGCTTATTGTTGACTTTACCCTCCTGCAAGCACTGCGAGCAGTTCAGGCTACAAAACAACCAAGTGACGCAGCACTACTTTGCTAATTATGCACACCCATTAAACTCCGTTCTGACGGCCAGACACGCCTGCGTTCAAACATCCACTCCCCCATTCACAAGCACCTTCCCGTTACCACCCACAAACGGTACATTCTGTCACTCAAAGTAGCGTCCAGTCTGTGTACTATGAGCGCACGATTCCACATCGCTGACTGGCTTGCGCACGCGCATTGCGAATTATACGCTTGTGCAGACGGGTGACTGTCGGTAAGTGCGAGCGGCTGCAGTTTAGCAAGCAGGTCTGAATCAGGTCCTTAGTCAGGAATTTAACTCATGACCTCAGGGATGTGGGAAGTAATGCTAATCATTTTGCCATCCGTGTGTAGTGGTTTCCAACTGGTGACTTTATAAACAATTCTACATGGACTGGTTCAGCTTTCATGTCCCCACAATCAGAAGGTCGACATTCATAATGTTGACATGTCCATTAGGTCAACAATCAATATGTAGACATGCATTTAAGTTCACATGGTTAAAGCTTCTGACCACGATGACATTCAGAACCTATTGACAAGTCATAGTACACCTAATACTTGCTGGCTTATGACAAACTGGTTGCTGTGCAGTTGTCTCTGCAACAACCATTATATGGATTCAATATGTACGTGTACTATGTGATTATGTGTATTGGCTGTATCCCATGACATAAATGTGTATAGAAAGTTGTGACTCTGAGCTTCTTGTCCTACTGGTCGGCAATAACTGTAGTCAGAACTTTCGGTATACAAATGTTATCTGGATATAGAATCCCTAATATCGTCAGTTTATAGATATTCACGTTATGATGGTGTGGTGTGTCCACTTTGCAACAACTGTGGGTAGTGTGTTCATTGATGCTGGAATAGCATTAGTCTATAGCAAGTTGCGTTATGATGGTATGATGTGTCAGCTTTGCAATAACTGTGGGCAGTGTGTTCAATGATGCTGAATAGCCATAGCCAGGAGTCAGTTAGGAGTGAAGCGTCGTCAGACGACAGTTTTTCAGTTTATTCACTAGAGGAGGAAGAACTAGAAACAGAAGCACTCACGAACTTAGCACGTCTATCATTCGAACAAGGGTGGAAAGACTCGTTCCACCAAATTCCATATACATTGAATCTATAACACAGGATAAGGGGATCCCAAACACTGCGTCCATTGAGACAGTAGAGATTCCACATAATTCAAAGAAAGTCAACAAATAACGAGACCAGATGGGGGGATTGTTTTTTAGACTTGGGAGTAAGCACAGCCAAACAAAAAATACACACACCCCAAAAAAGAAAATGAAACACACTAGACATGGATGCAGGGGAGGGCAAAAAAAGCAAGGTGGAAGTAGAAGTGAGCCCCCCTCAGAAGCACCTATAGGCATTTTCAATCTCAGCAGCAAAATACTGACCCATCCCCAAATATCATTATTGAACAAAGGGTTAAAATTTGCCCCAACTAATCGATTAAATAAATTCAACACATATTTAGATCTAAAAAGTTTCACAAGAAAATTAAGTCTGAAAAAATATTTTTGGGACAAACACACCAGCATCACCAAGAATGCAGATACATCTATACATAAGCACACGGGATTGAAACCTAAATCAAATTTCAATCCCAGCTATATGAAAGGCAATTTTGTCAACACGTTTGAACAAGCAGTTTTAAGAAACATAAAGAAGTTGGACACTAAAACAGGTATGACCCAACCTAATCTCACTAAATCAGAACAGTCAGCCTTAAAAGAACTAGAAGAAGACAGAGATTTGGTCATTAAACCGGCCGATAAGGGGGGAGGAATAGTCGTGCTGGACAAACGAGACTACATAAAAGAATCATACAGAATACTTAATGACAGAGACACATATAAAACCCTAAAAGGGGACCCCACAAAGGATTTCCAGAAAGAGTTAAGAGCACTGATTCATGAGGGTAGTACAAAAGGCATATTAAACAAACAAGAACAGATTTTTTTGGATCCCACTTTTCCTGTAATTCCAGTCTTCTATCACTTGCCCAAGGTACACAAGAGCATCACCAATCCACCAGGAAGGCCCATAACATCAGGTATCAATTCAATTACTTCACCACTGACAGAATACATAGATTATTTCCTACAAATGTTGTAAAACAAAGATCCTAATTGAAGGATACAACACAAGTACTCAACATCCTCAAAAATATCAAATGGGAGGAGGACTATTGGTTAGCAACAAGCGATGTTACTACATTATATACAGTGATTGATCATAGTCAAGGGTTGGAGTGTGTCAAGTACTTCTTACAACAAGATCCAGAACTCAAAGAAGATCAGGTGAACTTTATCCTAGATGGGATAAGGTTCATCCTGACACAATTATATGTGGTTCGAAGGGGGATTTTTCCTGCAACAGAGAGGGACCGCCATGGGAACCAAATTCGCCCCGAGCTAAGCGAACCTCTTCATGAGTCGCTGGGAAGACGATAAGATCTGGTCTAATCCCGAGCTCGGGGAGAATTTGGTTCTCTGGCGGAGATATATAGATGATGTCATTTTCATCTGGAAGGGGGAGGAGACATCACTACAACACTTTTTACAATATTTAAATAACAACAAAAACCTACAATTCACCTCTAATTATAGCAAAAAAGAAGTACAGTTCCTAGACTTAGACATCTGCATTGAAGATACAAAGATCCTCACCAAAACACATCATAAAACAGTTGATGTAAATAGCTACATCCTGGCTAGTAGTAATCACCACCCAAATTGGATTAAAGGCATACCCAAGGGACAATTCTCCAGATTAAGATGAAATTGCACAAACTTGGAAGACTATGTCATACAAGGAGAAAACCTTAAGCAGCAATTTGGACAAAAGTACAATATGAAGGAGGTAGAGACAGCATACCATACATTGAAAGGGACATCAAGAGACTTACGGCTAAAAAACTCGATAAAACCATGTACTGCAAACAGCGAGAAAGTATATTTCATTACAGAATACAGCAAAGCAGGCCCTAGAATTAAAACTATTTTACGAAAACACTGGCACATTCTCCAGATGGATGATAAATTAAATCAAATATTACCCAACCAACCAGATGTAGTATTTAGGAAAGCACCGGATCTAAAGAAAAAACTAATTCATAATAATTTAAAAGATACCAAAGAACAGAAACAAAGTACAATAGAGGGCCATCCGGTGGCTAAGGGATTTTTCCATTGTGGGAGATGCGCCAATTGTAGGAATTTAGGATTCAAAGGTACGAAACCTACTAACCATATCATATCAAGAATAACATCAAGAAAGCATAAAATAAGAGACACCATCACGTGCGATAGTGACCATGTGATCTACATGCTGGAGTGCCCTTGTGGACTCCAGTATGTGGGACGCACAACCAGATCCTTAAAAACAAGAATAACTGAACACCTTAGAAATATAAAGAGAGGATATCAGAATCAGTGTATCAGAACATTTCAGGTTAGTACACCAAAGTGACCCCAAAGGTTTGAAATTCATAGGGATTGAAAAGATGCACTATAACTGGAGGGGTGAAAACAGGATAGGAAAGATAGACCATGCTGAAAGTAGATGGATATTTGAACTACAGACTCTACAACCAGAAGGTCTCAACATTGACCCATAAGTAAAACTGTCAACATCATATTATCTGGATGAAAATAAAATGACAAAGAGTGCATAAATTAACCATAGGTCATTACTTCACTATATCACATGATTAGGAGTCAGAGAATATAAGATGAAGGCATCAGAACATATACGAGAGTATTCATGGGAGCTTATTTAATAGGATAATATAGCCCATTAGATTGGACTAGACAGTGGGTGTCCAAAGTGGGCGCACTATTTACCACTTTACTGAGGACCCATACAACATTGATAACAACATCTCAACAAGTCCCCTCAATTAATTAATTACAGAATGTATACAATAGTTTGATATCTAGAACAGCTATTGTTTATAGAATGTATAAAGTAGTTTGGTATTTAGTGCAGCAGACATCAGCTACATCGACTACATGTACTATTTACATACTATTATGACATTTGGATTGACAAATAGATCATGTGATGATTAATGATTAATCTTTCCCAAATCAACACAAATCAATACATCGCTATTGCATGCGTATAAGACATGAGAAATTCACATGCTAAACACGGGTAGAGGTTTTTTGGCTGTATCCAGCACATACACTGCACACCATTAACATGTGCAGAAGATAACCCCCGCAGAAGGATGTATACAACCAATGGGAAGATCGGTAACATGAACTTAATACCAGAAGACCTCCACAAAATGGCCGCCTCCAGCAATAGAGACTGAAACCCGGTTATCATGAAATTAACATCCATAGCATTCAAAGGGAACCTCGGCCACCAAAGGGAATAATGCTGGAGAGAAACTAAACACACAGTGGCCGCAGCAGCGGAGTAACGCATGCGTATGAGAGACACTGAATGACGCAACCCACGTGACCAGTCACATGACCGGGACATTGACGAACCCGGAAGTCAGTAAGAAAATACGGTATACCTGAGTGGGTATAAATCAGAGGGGGACACAGGCAACACCATTTGCCCTTGAAAAAGTCCTAATTAAGGACGAAATGCGTTGGAACCATCACCAATTATTATTGACTCATTATTGACTTTTAACAGGTTTATAGCATCTATGTTTGGATGGCCGTATTACCATTTGGAAAATAAATTGCATTATTTTACAGATACTTATGAGCATAACAGCATTATTATTAGCATTGCATACCTACACATAGTCTCAGATTTGCACCTATTGGGAGAGGAACCGGTAACCAGGAGGACCAGCAGAAGCGTTTTGGTAAGTACTATCCAACTTACCTTCATCTGCACCACCAGTGTCCGCACAATCCTGATACTGCACTCATTGTTTTGAGGTACCCAATGTGAAGAGGTTTTTTTGCATACAACAAACAAGAACTAAAAGGAACAAGTGTGCAAAATTTAAATTTACCACAACTTCAGCATCATTGAACACACTGCCCACAGTTATTGCAAAGCTGACACACCACACCATCATAACGTGAATATCTATAAACTGATGATACTAGGGATTCTATATCCAGATAACATTTGTATACCGAAAGTTCTGCCTAGTTATTGCCGACCAGTAGGACAAGAAGCTCAGAGTCACAACTTCTGTACACATTTATGTCATGGGATACAGCCAATACACATAATCACATAGTACATGTCCATATTTCATGCTAGATCATCGAGCGCTTGCCCTTCCCCAAATTTGCTACCATAATATCAAGAGGCTGGAACACCTCAGAAAGTAAGCTGCTAGTGATTTAGTGGGTCCGAGAGCATCCTGTGAGCGCCTACCATTCTTCATTGATTGTTTCATTATATGGAATAGTCAGTGTCAAGCAAACAAAGAAGCGATGGATAGATGGAGATTGGTCCAAATGTCTTGTTTTGTGCCCAAATGCAATCAACGGTCTGGAATGGGCTGTCACATTTAGGGAATCATTCCCAGTTTAACAGGTCACTTTATAATCTTTTAAATGTAACTAAATGACTTAAATTTTACACCAGTTCAAATGTACTGGTAAAGTCCATTTAGAAGATTATGGATACCAATATTATAAAAATATGCAAATGTAACACATAAAATGAAATCCTAATGTCACTGTATTTAGGTGTAGATTCCGGCCTGGTGTATTCTTAGCAGCGCCTACAGTCATCAATTATATGCTTCTTATAATCTGCACCCAGTGTATCATGTATTTTACAATGACAGCACATATACAAGTTCATACTCACTTAAGTTTTTGCATATTGATTTCTATTGTATGGTTGGATCATGGTTGCTGACCTTCAGTTACTTAAGTTGCATACACACACAACGATTTTTTGAACGATTATCGATAACGATATAGTTTATCGTTCAATCGTTGATAAAATAGTTCACTGAGTTAAAACGATGAACGATTATCGTTCATGTGCGTTCACGTCAGACTGACCAACTGAACGATTTTCATTAAGGGAATATGAAAAAATCATTTGTAGTTCCAAAAAATCCTTCATTACACTTTAAAAAATCTGACAGATAACAGTTCATAAATCGTTGGTAACAAAATCGTGTGTGTATGCAGCTTTACAGTCGCTCTATCCTTTGTGTTTGTTTCACTTGCTGGTTCAATTTGTGTATTAACTCTTTTGTCCTTAATTGTAACCATACTGGTCAGTGACTATGGAACAAGGCGGAGTTTAAGGTGTGTATTCCTTGCCTACAAACTCATAACAGCAGAGGGTAGATGTCTTCTAAAGCAATGCATTAGTAATGGTCGCAAGTCTTAGACTGTACATAATCAAAAAAGCCTCCACTCATGGGAGTGTGGGGCCCAGAAAGCATCACCAGGCCCATTTATGGAATATGAGGGTATTCACCATATGGCCCTCCAGCTGCTGTGGAACTACACATCCCAGCATGCCCTAATAGAAACACCGGCAGGCCATGCTGGGATGTGTAGGCCCACAGCAGCTGGAGAGTCACATCACATATTGAATAACCCTGATCTAATAAGTATACTAAAGTATGTTTAGAAGCCTCACTTCATGTGCCATGTGTCACACACAGGCAATAAAATCATAGCAGACACATAATTGGGGAGAAAGTGCTAAATAACAAAGATATTTTAATTAGGAGTGGTGTTAAAAGAGGGAACTAAAAGGTTCCACAAAAAAAAGAAACCAATTCAAAACTTTCTGCTCAGTCACCGATTATCCAGTGCTATATCCCAGCAGGAACTCAGGGCCCGATTCAGACCCGGACGTTAAGAAGCATTCACTCGTAGCTGGCCGATTTTCGCATTCTGCGCATGCATCACAGTGCGCATACCAGTCCGAGCGATCGGGAAGTGTACACTCAGCCAGCATAGACAGCCCAGCTGAATGAGTGACAGGTCAAGCAGTTTGTGGGTGGTAACAGGGGCAGGCCACTAGAAACAGGGGAGTGGAGGTGCGAACGCAAGCATGCCTGAGCGTCTTAACGCCGTTTTCAGAGGCGAGCATAATTAACAGGCAGCGTCACTGTACACATCACCTGGTTGTATTTCACACTGAAGTGATCGCAGTGCTTGAGGTAGGGTATAGGCTACCTCAAGTGCTGCGTTCGCTCCCGATGGTTGCATACACTTCCTGGAGATGACGTGCGCAAGTGGACATCTTAAGACGACTGCACGCCAAGACATAGTGGGCGTGCTTATGTCTTGCCGTGCGTTCCTTAACTATGACTTAATATCTTGGGTAAAAATGTATTTTCCATAAGATAAAGTTTTATTTTAAGGTCTTTTTGAGCTCTCTCTGTATTTCAATAGCGCCACCCACAGTTCCTGAACCTATTTTTCCAGAAAATACAGACGCTGCGATTATCTATACTATTATAAGTACGTTGCGTCTACTTGTTCGAAGTTGGCGCAAAAACTACTAAACAGATTTTCAATTTGTAGTGGAAACTCCTAGAAATAACCTGCACTTTATTTCATCTCGATCCATCAATGTCATCAATGCAAGGGATAGGTGTGGCACCTTGTGCAGGGGGGGTGGGGGGAGAGGTGCTTTTGGCCCGCACTCACTTGAATATGATAGACTACATAGCAGTCTGTGCACAGGACACACTGTGACATTGCTTCTGCCAATATTTTCTACCAATTGCATCGTGGGCGAACCTGCGGCCAACAGCTAGATTCTTATAAACCTGAAGTCACAATTCGTAACAGTTTTGAAGTACATTTATTATTTCATTTCATATAGTCATAACTCCATAATCTTTATTTTTTTTTTATCATTGTAATGTATTATAACATGTTTATTTGCATCAATTCTGTGGTAAATTGTATACCATGCACTGCTGAACCTGTTACCCTTCTCATACATATTACATAGCTGTATGTGCAGCTGTAAAATCATGTGATCTGGAAGCTTTCCTTGTTATGCATGACAGTTAGTTAGTAAGCCAACTATATACAAAGTTTCTATTTTGTCCTTTGCATGGCGAATGACCTCAGTTTGCTTCCTATTAGCATTTGCCTGGACATATATATATATATATACACACACACACATACATATACAGTATCTATCCTACATATTGTGCAGTACTTTACAGAGAAAATTGCATTATTTACATCAAATCCTATTCCTGAAGTTTAACATTTGTTGTAAGTCTGGACAGGGTTTGAGAAAAGGAGATTTTTGTCTTACCTGTAAAATCCTTTTTTTGGGTCTATGGGGGAGATTGGGACTGTGGGTGTAGGATGAGATGCAGGAGCCTGGGCACCAAGGAGTTAACTTCCTCCCCTACACAAGCCCAAGGAACAGGAACGGAGAAGAGAAATCGGCATACACACAGGGTCGAGGCTGAAATAATAAAGAGGGAGCCGACACCTGAACCTTCAAGGAAGCAAGGTGAAGGCCCAGATCCAAACCCATCTGCAAGAAAGACAATAGTCTAGAAAGACGAAACACCAGAGGATCCCGAGCGCGGGCAGAACACCACTCAAAGTTTGCCCGCCATACACGATCGTAGATCCTCGCCGAAGAAGGTGTCCAGGTGCAGAGCATGGTCCGAATAATTTTGGACTCCCAGAATGTAGACCGCTGAGAGAGCTGGAAGGTAGCATTCTGCCCAACGAAGGATGAGACAGTCTTCATTCATTGCTCCTCGACTATTGGTACCACTTTGATGGTTTATGTAGGCGACCGCAGTCGCATTGTTTGACTGCACCTTCACAGGTCTGTATTGAAGAAAGGGTTTTGCTTGACAAAATATTGATTGGTAGGTTGGTCTCCTGAACTGTCCACCTGCCCTGAAAAGAATGCCTGCCGGTGACAACTCTCCATCCGCAAAGGCTGGAGTCTGTGGTTAGAAGGACCCAATCCTGGATGAGGAATGGTCAAGATGTGACGACTGGAGCCAACACAGGAGAGAATGACTAACCTCTCTGGACAGAACTAGGGTCTGGGATTTGAGATGCTAGTAGGATCGGTTCCACCACTGCAGGATTTCCCATTGAAGTGAATGAGAATGGAACTGTGCATACACCACCATATCGAAGGTGGAGACCAGTTTGCCTAGAACCCGCATGCAGAAATGTATCGAGACTCTTCGCTGTTGAAGAAAAAGCCCGATTTGGGACTGATGGGACATCAGTTTGTCCCTGGGTAGGAAAACTCTCTGAACTCTGGAGTCCAGGAGACCACCCAGATGGATCATTTCCTGAGACGGAGTCAGGCTGGACTTCCGCCAAATGATCAGCCAGCCCTATGACTGCAGTAAATCGGGAGTTGGAGGTGTTCCTGAAGAATGTCCAGAGACCTGGCTAGCAGGAGAAGGTCGTCTAGGTATGGTAGGATGCAGACTCCTCGGTGGCAAATGGTGGCCACCATCACCGCCATGACATTCGTGAACACTTGAGGCGCGGTTGATAGGCCAAAAGGCAAAGTCCAAAATTTTAAGTTGTCACTCAGAACGGCGAACCGGAGAAAACACTACTGGACGGGTACATGCAAGTATGCGTCCTGAATGCCCAAGGAGGCCATGTAATCGCCTGGCTCCATGGCCTGCATGATAGAGCGAAGTGGCTCCATTCTGAACCTAGGAACCCTGAGAAACAGGTTGAGTGTTTTCAAGTTGAGGATAGGCCTGAAGGAGCTGTCTGGTTTCGTGACAAGGAACAGATTTGAATAGAAACCCGTCCCCCCTGGTGAAGCGGGACTGGAACGATCACATTGGCGGCTAAGAGTCTTGATGGAAGCCCGAAGGGCGGTCGCCTTGCTGAAAACCACGGGGAACCTGGTTGAAAAGAATTGAACTGGAGGGTGTTCCTGAAAAGTCAAAGAATAATCCTGAGACACGATATTCCTTACCCAGGTGTCTGAGGTTGTTTCCAGCCAGGCATCTGCGAACTGTAGGAGATGGCTGCCCACATTGGAAATTTCCAGGTGGGGACTAGCCCTGTCATGCCGCAGGCTTATCGGCTGATTTAGGGGCCTGACTGCCTCTGGATTTGGGATTTATGTTGGAGGATCCCCGAGCTCTGGAAGAAGGTTGACCTATTGCCTTTCCCTGTGGGAAAAAGGGATCGAAAGGAGAATCCTTTGAACCTCGGAGCTGTGGAAGTAAGACAAGCAGTCAAGGACGCTGCTACTGAGGCCACAATTTTATCCAGTTCAGGGGCAAAGAGAACCTCACCAGAGAACGGGAGAGCCTCTAAAGCCTTTATGGACTCGCTGTCTGCTCTCCAAGTATGAAGCTATAGTGCGCTTCTAGCTACCATGGAGGAAGCAGACACCTTTGAATATAAGATTCCTGAATCAATGGCGGCCTCACCCAAATAAGATCCAGCCTCCCTGATGTTAGCCACTAAGAGAGAAGTTCTGATGGATGAGATCAATCTCAGAGACCTTCCTCCAGGGAATCTGCCCAGCTACCGAGGGCTTTGGCAACCCACACTGAGGCAAGAGATGGGCGTAAAGCTGCCCCGGAATTCATGAAAATGGATTAAAGGAAATTTTCTAATTTCCTGTCTGTGTGGTCCTTGAGAGAGGCCACATTGGGGCTGGGAAGTGCAGTTGACTTCACCAACTTAGTAATTTGGGCATCCACCGGGGGAGGCGATTCCCACTTCTTCCGCTCTTCAATCCTTAAATGAGTAAGGCAGAATTAACTGCTCTGACCAAAGCATCAATGTCAACTTGAGCAATGTGCTCGTCATGAGCTGAAACGGAATCCACGTCTGATGTCTACAATAACTCACCCTCTTCAGACTGGGAATCATAACTTGAAGGGAGAGGCATAGAACTCTTTGGGGTGCCCTATGTTTAGCCGGAGGCTCCAACATGTGTTGCAGGGAGCTGGAGACCTGCACCAAACCCTGGACTGATTGGGACAGACCCTGAACGCACGCTGGTTCCGGGAGAGTTGGCTGCCGGTCACCATGAACTGGGTGAGACGATGGTAGCAGGGGTCCACCGGAAGATACAGTTGAAGGCAGAGCCATTCGGGAAGCTGTGAGCTGAGTCGCTAACTCCCTCATGGTAAGTGACAAAGAGGCTGCCCACGCAGGCTCTTGCGGGTTCACCACCTCCGAGACAGGCCCGTCCAGTGCCCTTGCAGAACAGCAGACAAACACCAGTGTGATCCTGAGTCAAGCATGAATAATTTTCTTTGCAGGATTTGCAGGTGTAGGCACGCAGCACATGAGCAGTCCTCTCCCAGGAAGCCTTTGTGGAGGTTTTCTTTGAAGACATAGGGGTCTATTTACTAAGCTGTGTTAGGAGATAAAATGAACAGTGATAAGGTACCAGCCAATCAGCTCCTAACTGCCATGTCATAGGCAGTGTTTGAAAAATGGCAGTTAGGAGCTGATTGGCTGGTACCTTATCACCGTTCACTTTATCTCCTAACACAGCTTAGTAAATAGACCCCATAGTCTTTGTAAATGAAAACACAGTATACTACTAAATTAGGTATGTGTGTGGGGGGCAAGAGCACTGAACTGACAGACCACAAATAAAAGAATAAGTGGTCTAGTGGAAAAAACTACTGTAGGCCCCAAATACAGTATAGGGACTACAAATCGACAAATAAGTAGGCACAGTGAGAAAAACAACATATGGCTATACTGACTATCCAGACAGACAGCAATGTGTACTCTAAATTAACAATAAAAGTTTGACCTAAGCTATTAGTGGTAAATGTAACCTAACATTAACAGTGCTGCTATTAGTTATCTAACAGACACAGAAACATACTGTTCAAGTGCACAGTGATAGTAAGATAGGCACAATAGTCCCAACTACCAACACCAATAGGTGAGGAAGGGGAGAAGTACAAAACCTGGCACCACAAAAGCGTGAAACATAGGGGGGCAGGAGGAAATCTCTCTGTGCAGGCAGGGAGCTCTGTGCTACAAGATGGCTGCTCAGCGTGGAGTGGGAGGAGAGAAGAGCCTTTGGCAGTAAGCCCAGAAGCAAGAACGCACCAAAGGATGGGGGAGAGAATAGGGAAAGGCTCCACCCCGTGCTGGCCAACCCCAGGGATCTGGCACATAATATGGCCCCCATTGCAGTGATGTCTCTGGTGGTCTAGCGGTAGCACAGAAACTATGCACCTGCTGACCAGTACCGCCGGTGGCAAGAGCCGCTAACCCGGCTCCCTACAAAGCAAGGAGCTGCTTATCTGCCCCAGAGTCTGGCCACGGCTGCTCCTTTGTGCTGGAGGAGGTGGCTGGTGTCACTGACTCAATTGTCAGCGTGTCGGCCGCCGGAGGGGGTGATGGAGCTGTCAGTGGCAGCGTGTGAACGCTAACCGCTGACAGCCCGGGATAGTGCTGGAGGGGGTGGCTGGTGTCACTGACTCCATTGTCAGCGTGTCGGCCGCCGGAGGGGGTGATGGAGCTGTCAGTGGCAGCGTGTGAACGCTAACCGCTGACAGCCCGGGATAGTGCTGGAGGGGGTGGCTGGCGTCAGGGCGCCTGCCCCCTCCCTGATGGAGCTGTCAGCGGTAGCGTGTGAACGTTAACCGCCAACAACACGAATAGGTTAAAAAAAAAATAATAATAATGAGGTGAACAAAGGCTGCTTGCTCTAAGAGACCGTGCCCTCTTCCTGAAGGCACCATGAAATACTGGCTTCAGGTGGGGTGTAGGCAAGGAGGAGCCTGTGCTGCTGCAAAAGAAGTTAACTTCCTGGTGCCCAAGCTCCTGCATCTCACCCTACACCCACAGTCCCAGTGTCCCCCCATTGGATGAATGAGAAAATACCCTTTTTTCAGTTTCAAAGCATTTGACTGGCTGTGTATACTTAAATGTGACAACTAATGTTGTTCTGAACCAAGGTTTCTTGCAGGATTCCTTGTGTAATGATAATGTCAAGAAGGGAAATGAAACAGCAATAACTATAAATGAATCCTTAAAGATAAATTGATTTTCCAAAACTTCTATATGCAAATCAATGAGCTTTCTGCATGTAGTGTTCACACTGCAAAGCCCATTAAAATGCATGAACACTGAAATTAATGGGACAGCCCACTGATTTGCATCCATTCCTGAGTGTTCGAAAATATTTAGATGAGATTACTTTTGGAGATTTCAATGCCCTTTACTAGTTTCCACCCTGAAACGATATATACATGCTCTGACAGAACTGAGCAAGAAGCAGACCTGAAAAGAATGCCTCACAAATGTGTCTTACAATGCAGAGTTGAAGGTACCCTTGTTTGCAGAGTGCATCTTGTGACTGAGTAGGCATAACGAGGCATTCTCACATAGGCAAAGTTCAGTCTACGCATCTGCAGGCTACGTACAGTTCTACCGAAGAGCACAACTCTCCATATATAAAATTTTATTTTGTGTGCAGGAGTATCTGCGGCTGAGTTGCATTCAATTCTGCATCAGGCCCTCCCTTTATAATAGTTTTTTTGTTCTTGATTTTATGTCAAAGCATAAAAAAAAAGGTTTTATGGTATTTGTGAGTTTTGTAGTGAATGTCTGTACACAAAACAATATTGTCAAAATGATATCAATACCAATAAACACAGCGTACAACAAAATCTTTTATTCAGCTAATCAAAATACAAATACATGGAGGCAGTCAAATTTACGGAAAAGGGAACAAATCTGTAGACATTTATATAAAAGTAGAGTAGAACAGGCTTGGTGTTGAGGATTCTATTTATGAGTGTCCCCAATAAATAAAAAAATGCAGAGTTAACAACTGAGTAACACAGCATCCCCTATGAAATTCTAAATTAGCCATAAGATCTACATTCGTTAACTAGCTACCTTGCATATCTTGCAATTTCCATAGTTCTATAAACCAGGGGAAGATATCTATTTATTTTCCTATAACCTTTTAAAAAGCTAGGTCAGTAATAAGAGCAGTTATAAACAAACATTAAGCTTGGAAGAATGAGAGCTTGGCAAAAATGTTCAGTATATGCATGCACATCAGTACCGGCTTTACAGCAATAGTTACTGGATAGATTCTCGGAGATGATTTCATCCCTTTTACCTTACATTTCTAAAAACATGTTAAATAAATGCCAAATAAGTGATTTCTATCACCCCACGTCACTCTACGTAAACATGGAATCACTTTGTCAAAACTATTTAAAAATCAATATACATATCTCTGTCAATATTAAAAGTAATTTTATTTTGTTAAAAAAAAAGTTTATGTATCTAAAATAATATCCAAAAAAAAAAATGTACCAACCTACTGAGGATGCCATGAATTTGATTTTCTCGAAAATTATTGTATTTTTCACAACTTAGTGAGCTAGTGTTTAAATAGGACTATTTCCATTAATGATTGTCACCGACTTCGTATATAAATTTGTCATATAAACCTTTTATAAGTTGGCTCTGGCAATATTTTTTTTTCTCTATATTAAAATAACCAATCTAATAGATTGGGTTCTACATACACATTAGTTTAAACTCCATTTACCTTTCCTGAGAAACACAATATTGGCAACCTAAATTTTGCACCACGTGCGGTTCTGGGTCTAATATTTGAAACTGTTGCAAAATAGTAAAAACATTTTTTTAAACATGTAAGCCCAAAACAATACAAGAAAATAAAGCTGCAATACACCAAGTCAACTTTCAGAAAAAGAAAAAAAAATTAGCCTGGAGTTTAATTCCAGTTTGGCAACATATTCATGGACCAGACACTTGTTTTGAAAGAACGGGCAGCCTTTAGCAAACCCTGAGAGCTGACATATACAGGGATTTTCCATTAGACGGCATAACGGTTCCATCACGTCCATGCACTACCTTGAATTGTATTTCACAGAAAATATTCCAATATCTTTCTAAAGGGATACTTGATCACTATTTATATATATATTAATCACCATTTATTTATATAGTGCTGGTATATTCTCTGCAGTGCTTTGCAATTGTCATAACATAGGTTTTTGTGGCACAAGGCGCCTAAGCTGCTGACTGAATTCTGACAATATACTACAAAGAACCATGAAAATTAGCCAAGTACATATAAAAAAGCTAATTCGGTTCCATAAATAAAATACTTGGATGACTTAATTTTGACTAATTTGTGGATAGAAAATTCCAGCTATTAAAGCAAAAACAAAGTGCCTGCACTATTAAATAGAAACATATACTTGCATGTCTTAAACTTATCAACTAGTATACTGATCCTGGAATATACTCTATAAAGATCAGTTTAATCTAAGTTTTTAATACATATATTTATATATGCAGTTAGTGCAGCTCTGCAATATCAGTCACATCCTATGCTAATTAATTCCAGCAGATACTTTTTTTTTTTTTTTATAATGATAATTTCCTATGTAACAGTATGAAGAAGCACTGCAGTGCCATTGGTGGAATCACCCAGCAAGGTACAGTACTTGCAGAGTTTGGACACATGCCTTATATGTGTACAAAAGCATTTTTATATAGCTTTTAGCCATCATGGTTTTTTGGCGACAGTAAGACAATAAGTGCCGTAATCTGTCAGCTCTCTCCTCAGACGTGACGGCTCTTCTGATTTTACTTCCCATAAAATTTCTTGTTTAGAAGGAAGATTAGGAGGTTTACGTTGACCTTTGCTCGGTCAAACATCTTCATGACAGCGACCCCCTCATATTGCAGCTGGAGAAGGTCCTATGATGAGAGAGAGAAATGAGAGAAACATAAGGAGGGTGAATGGGTCTTTGTGGAATGATAATCCAATTTCTAACTGATAGGAAAGGAAACGGCACGCTATGTACTTTATAAAAAATATGGTTGTGTATTTTTATAAATACCGCGGCTGGGCAGTGGAAGATACAGCCATGCGTCCACTGTTAGATGTAAGCTTAGTGACATTAGGAAACTTGGGTAAGGGCCACTCAGGGAGGACCCTCTCTAAAGTAATTAAAAGAAAATGAACTGGATAAGAGTCAGCACTTTGTGATCTGCGTGTGTAACCATGATGCAGGGTTTAGCGATGTCGTGTTTGGCCACAAAATGATCCAACCCTTTGAAAACCATTGTATTTTATACTTTGCCATCATCCCCAAAACTTCACTTCATGTTTAGGAGAGACGCCACTGCAGCAGGAAAAACGTGTTCATCCCCAGTGAATTTGATTTCCCTAGGGACAGATGGTGCTTTCTTTTGGCAACATACTTGAATAAATATAGTTACATTTTATGTACATTATATAGAGGGGAAAATTATGAAAGTGTACATAATTTCCATGATGTTTCACTTAACTGGAGCAACCCCGGAAAGTTACTCACACATTGACTTGGCCTGTTCTCCTGAGCACCTGGATAATTTATAGGCGCTTTTTTAATATTAATTTATGCATTTTTGTTTAAGTATGCGACACCCATACAAAATGCACCAGTGTCACGTAGCATGGTAATTTATTTTTTACCATTTGTAATTTAGTTTACCTTTACAAGTAATCTCACACAGTTATGGAACAGGAAAGTCCTAGACAGCGCCCCTAGGCCCATTTAGAATGATGCTCCACTGACCTCACAATGAGCTCAGCAGGTTTCCCTAGATCCTTACAGATTGAATGTTATGTTTTATTCATTGTGACCAGGAACAGAATAGTGTCACTGGTATAGATGTGTCCTCATACATCTAGCCTCCTTGCGCGCTGAACAGCCCTTCTAGTCGTGTCGTGACTTAGCGCAGAGCGTCTTTTCGTACTACTCTACCTTCAAATAAGTCTTATTTGCACAGCGATGCCAATAGTTAGCACAAGCAGCTATTGTTTATTAAAATGATATGCAGCATGCCTATATTCTGTGAGTGGCTGAGGGTGTATCTGCATACGAAACACTACGTTACAGTGTCAGCAGCTGTAACACTAACAAAGCATTTAGTATGCAGATACACCCGCAGTCACACACAGAACATATAATTTTAATCAGCAGAAGCGGCTTGTGCTATGTATTCGCATCGCTGTGCAAATAAGACACATTTGAAGGTAAAAAGTTGCACGAAAAGACGCTCTGCGCTACAGAGTCACACGGAGCTCCCGCGTTATGTGTAGCGTGACTTGTAGTGCACGAAGGATATATGTATGTGGACACATCTGTAAAATACTGGAACCAGAGGCTGTCAGTTCCTGTCTGCTACATAGTTTGGCATAGGAGAAAGCAGCTGTCAAGTGTCATGGATAAGAAAGTTAGGCAGAGAATGAACAACACAGGAAAGGACCAATCACCGAATGATTACTCTTCTACAGAGAGTAGATTACACAGGCTTTTAGTTAAAAAATGGATCTGAGAAGAAGAGACAGAGATATTAGGAGGCAGGCATGACCGATATTGCAGCCTGTTTAAGGCATACACGCACGCAGGGGGGGTTTCTGAGTACCCAGAAACAGCCCCCCCCCCCCCCCCCGCCTGCCGATCCATAAGCGTAGTGCGGACTACACAGTAACAAGCACACCGCCGCCGGGTAGGACAACCTTCCAAGTGAGATATTTCAAATCCACCTCCTCCAAAGGCTCAAATGTTGCTGACTGAAGGAAGGATAAGTCTAGGTTCAGGTCCCATGGAGCTGTGGGTGGCACAAAGGGGGGCTGTAACCTAAGCACTTTTTGAAGAAAGAGAAGACTATGCGGCAAATGAAAAGACGAAGTGGAAGATCCACGTCCTTCACATCAGGAGATATATGACTTCCAAATGCAATGATAATGAGCTGATGTTACTTGTTTCATAGCTCGGACCATAGTAGGAATGACCGCCCATGGAATACCAGCTCTTCTTAGGATGGCAGTCTAAACAGCCACGCCGTCAAACGAAGCCAACAAAGCAGTCGGGGCACACGAATGGACCCTGCTGAAGGTCTGGCCGAAGCGGAAGAAGCCAAGGGTCGTCTGCCATAAGAGGCCAAGAATCGCAGTACCAAGCTCCATGAGGCCAATCCGGAGCCACTAGGATGATCTTGAACGACTTGATCCGCTTGAGAACATGAGGAAGGAGTGGAAGAGGCAGGAACAGGTACATGAAGCTGTATGGCCAAGGGGTCAACAAGGCATCCGCTCTCACTGCTGCTGGATCCCTGGTCCTGGAGCAATAAAGGGGTAGCTGTCAATTTGTCTGGAAGGCCATGAGGACTATCTGTGGTCTCCCCAAACGATGAACTAGTTGAAGACAGACTTCAGGATGGAGGGACCATTCCTTGGGGTGGAGATCCTGAGGACTGAGGTTGTCCGCTTCCCAGTTTTTAACTCCCAGAATGAAGACTGCGGAAATGGCCTCGATGTGTCTGTCTTTCTGCCCACAGAAGAATGCAGCTGGCCTCTCTCATTGCTAGACGACTGCGGGTTCCCCTTGCCAAATTATGTACGCCACAGCGTTGGCGGATGCTATGCGAACCAGAAGTCCCTGCAGTAGAGAAGCAGCCTTTATCAGTGCCCTGTAGACTGCCCACAGTTCGAGAACGTTTAATCGGTAGGAGGGATTCCTGATGCGATCAACACTCCTGGAAGTGGTTGTCCAAGACCACGGCTCACCATCCAAGAAGGCTGGCATCCGTGCTACCCAGGGTCCAGTTCCAAATTCCGAAGCGTCGACCCGCCACCAGATGATCTGTCCGGAGCCACTAGATCAAGGATATGCGGGTCTGCATCTGTAAATGGGAACCCGGCCATTGACACAGAAGATCCAATTGGAACATTCGAAATCTGCCGAATTGGATGGCCTTGAAGAAGGCCACCATCTTCCCTAGTGGACGAATGCAAAGATGCGCTGACACTCTCTTCAGCCTGAGCCCCAAACGAACCAACTCTTTGATAGCTATGGCCTTATCTAATGGCAGGAAAACCAGAAGCAGGGTTGTGTCCAGAATCCTTCCCAGGAACTGAAGCCTCTGCGAAGGCATTATGACTTCCGGAATATACTCCGCCAAGGTTATGAGATCTGCCCCTTAGTGTTTGCCTTTAGACCTTCCACCATTTGTGCAGCCCACTTCTCCAATGCCTTGTTCACCCAGGAGCCGACCAAGGCCGGTCTAAGAAGTGCGCCTGCAGCTGTAAAAATGGATTTCAACATAGTTTCCAGTTTCCTTTCTGAACTTTAGCGTATTAGCTCCTAGAACTGGAAGTGTGTCTTTCTTTGATAGGCGAGAAACCAAAGAATCCACAGGTTCTCTTAAGAGAGATCCACTTTTCTCCCAACGACTTCTGTTTTCTGTTGGAAAAGGATAAAGGGAGAGAAAACGCCCTGGGATCTGGAACTTACGGTCCGAATGCTTCCAGGCTGCAGCCATCGGTTAGTCTAACTATAGAAAAAAAGAAAAGGTAACAGTAGACTTATGTTTCTTACCAAACAAGGAGTCATTAACGATTCCGGAGCCTCTGGGTCAGAAATGTGAAGTACTTCCCTCACCGCTGGGATAAGTGCTTCAATACCCTGTGTAGGTTTAGGTTACTGCGAGGAAACCTCTACATCAGAATCTTCCAGCATTTCCCTTTCCTCCTCCTGAGATGAGTGATCTGCTTCAGAATCCCCATGTGACTGGCCCGCTTGATGGCAGACTTACCACGGCCTCAGGAGATTTAAATGCAGTACCCATCATCTGGGCTAGGCTATTCAATGAACGGGCTAAATCCTAAGCCCAAGATGGTTCTGCAGCTATAATATAAGGGTGAGAAGTGCTAGGTATAGCCCTGGCAGCCTCCCGTTCACGTCGGGAAGTGGCTAACTCTGAAGTAAGATCTGCCATGACACCTGCCAAGCTATTTATTAAGGAGGGCGTGACAAACTGAGCTGCGTTAGCACTCTCCGTTTCGCAAACCTCGTACAACTCTGAAAGCGAGGATGGGTAAACTTCTTTTTGCACCTAGTCAGTTTCTTTGAAGCAGTCTTGTCTGCTGCTTTAGAAGACATGATAACAAGCTCACAGAAACACACACACACACACAGCTGGTGCAGATAAAGATCTGAAGCAAACAAAACACTGAGGCAGACTGAACAGTAGATAGGGAGGAGCAGAATCTAACACTAAAGCTACCCCCAATGTAAGAACTCACAGACCCTGATATAGGCTTTTGGATGTGGCTCTGTCAGTTTCTGTGGAGTGCTTGCTGCTGAGATCTTGTTGTAGAGTACTCTGGGGAGAGGAACTCTGGGACAGCTGCTTATCCCAAGTTGGCGCCGCTCCTTGTGAGCAGAGTGTGCCCAACTCAAGCAGGGGCTGAGGAGGAGGCGGCGCATAGCTCTCAGTGACAGACTATGGTCACCGTTATTAATCACCCCCCCACCCCCTCCCCAAGGAGTCCTTACATGCTACTGCTCCCATAGACAAACAGCAGCGCCGAAGTGGCACTCGTCGCAGTGTCAAAGCATTCTATAGGCCCCGTGAAGCCAGCAACGGTGCCTTACTCACTCAGAGCACCGATGCGGCACAGTTAAAATACAGACAGCCGCGCTTGCTAGCAGCTGTAGCCTTGAGCAGAGCGTACGTGGAGCAGGGGAATCACTGCCAGTGTTCTCTAAACTCAGAGCGCTAGTGTGCATCACCTATAACAGTGCAGGAGCACTGCTTGTCACTTACCCAGCTGAGAACAAACAGCTCCCCTGCTAATCAGGAGAGGTGTGTATACTTACCGGGCTGCTGCAGCCAGAATGATGGGCAGGGAGGGGGGCTGGGGGGGACCTGGACACGAGCCGGTTTCAGCTGTGGCGGGCCCCGCTGAGTCAGTGGCTCATATTTTAAAAAAAAAACCATAGCAGTATTATTGTGGAGAGGGGAGCCCCCTCCATAGGGTGACCGGGCACAGGCTGCAGTAGCCGTGGCGGTACCCTCCCGCAGCTCCCTTGTTGCAGGCAGTCTGTCACAGCAACAGTCTGCCTGTCATCAAGAAAAAATAAAATACTGATGAAAAAGGGCTGGAGACAGCCCCATGTGCACCGGCTCTTCTCGGGCACATTTCTAAAACTGGGGCTAATGGGACAGAGGGGGAGGAGCCAGTCACACAGTGCTAGGTTCTACTCAACCCACAGTCTATAACCCACTGTCAGAAGCTCCAGTATCCCCTAGTGGACGAAGGATAAATATATATATATCTCTCCAATTGTGCGGCACTCTTGCTACAGGATATCCTGACAACAGTTATTAAACAGTGAAACGTTGATTTCGTAATCCGGAGGAGGAACGTTATTTATTATGCCAAGAGTGCCGCAGCTTTTAATAAATACATATAAATAAATATATATATATAAAAATAAATTATGTTATATATGAAAAGGCTTTAGAGCCTTGAAACGTCGACCTCTATCTGTACCCATGTTTTTGCTTATTTAAACACCTTCTGACCTTCATCGTTGTGAGTGCCGCCTCCTTTCCTTTATCGGTGTGATGCTACCAAACACCACCATAGGAGAAGTCCTGTGTTCTAATTATTCTTAGGAAGGCACCCCCCAATTTTTTCCAAACCCAGAGTGCCGAATCTCTTTGGACAATATATATTGAAATGTGACCCGTATATATATTTAAAGTGAAATTGCTTATGGTCCTTAGTGGCGAGCTTTCACCTTAAAGAGAATTATTTTAATGTAAGCCGATTGTTCATATTTTTAACCATTTTTATGGTGAATAAAAATCTTGTACTAATGTTGGCCTATGGGCCTTCTTTGTCTGGGTGATTTCTTGGTGTGAGGGTGTATTCCAGTGAAACCAAGAGGGAAAAAAAAACATAAAAAATAATAAGTTGTTCCCTTGACGGATTCCTCCATTATTTCTTCATCTCACTTGGTGAAAAAAATTCTGTGAAGGTCCCAGAAAGAAGAATACGAAACCACTATTGTTCAGTCATCTGAATCATATGTACCACCTTTCCGAAGTAACTTTTTGTTTATTACAAGTATTCAGTATCATTGTCTATCAAATCATGTCCAATGTTATATTATTTTGAGAAATAACACAGAATCATTGTTGTTTAGCCATTTGAATCTGATGTACTATACTTTGTTTATTAAGGTCATTGTTTAAAACTAGTGCTTAGCACTTACACATTACCTTATTGGGTTTATGTGATATTTTAGACTATTTTTAGCGCCCTCTTTTTATATTGTTTTATTATTATTATTATTTAGGCATCAGACTAACAGGGTGCCAATTAGGAGGTGCTGCTTTCATATAATTCTACTATATTATTGTTCTGATTTTATATCAAGCGCATTCTAGGGGTATCATCATATCATATTATATACACATATACACACATATACATACATATATTTTTTTTTTTCTTCCCATCTTTCTATCATAAGCAATTGAAGTTATCATAAAACACTGCCGCATAAAACTCACAGCTTACCTGATAATGCAGCATATAAGTTTCCATCTGAACGCCCATAAACTTGGCCTTCACTTCAAAATCCCCAACCTCTTCCGTGGGGGCAATTTCAAAGATCACGTTCTTAAATCTGCAAAGATAAAAGGTCAAAAATGAGGGAGTAGTTGGCAGATATCTTAATAGGACATAGATAAGGGGTTAATGAAGAATTACTGTACAAGCTCCCAGACCTTTAAAACTGCAATGAACTTAGAAGGTTGGAAACTCCCTTCCCTGCAGACCAATATGTCTGATGATATTACTAACACTTAAATCTTAATATGACAGGTGGAATTTAGACATTTTACAAGTGCAAGTGAGTGTCTCGGTGTACGTGGTATGCATATGCAAAGAATGATATTTAATTGCACCTTTAAGAACATTTTCTGTGTCCTATCCGATAATGAACTGTATAGGCTAAGCAGCATCACAGCTAATAGTGAAGCAATTAGCTTAAAATAAGTGACAAATGTAGATGCTTTATAGTTATGCAATAGCAAGAGGAAAGGGGCTGTGGGCGACCGGGGAAGTGTGTTGCTCAAGGGAAGGAGTATAAATTGGGAAATCTTCTAGTAGCATGGACGGCTGACAGACAGCAGGTGTCCCAAAGCGCTGGGTGATGACACTAGCAGAAATTGCTAGTCACCTAAATAAGCGGAAGAAACAAAATCACAGGAAAAGCAGTGGTTATGAAATGACTACAGTGAATGTATGAAGCTACTTGCTGAAATACTAATCATTAGGCACAGAGAAGATTTCTGGACACACATGGGATACTTTCAAATTCCATGTATAAAATTGAGGCAATCAACTTTCAGGTTCTGGGTTTAAGTTGGGTCCAAGAGCACAATTACCATGTAAAGCAATGGAAACTTGATTTTATTTTTCCTGTGTGTCCTTATTCACAGAAAGGAACAGATTCTATTAGGCGCGGGAGCCGCCGGAATGGCACTGAAAGGGCTACTACAAATAAAACATTCACAAAGAGATATATTTATATCTCTAACAGTTTTGACATTTGTGACAGTTTAGAAAACAGGTGTTAGGTGTCTGTTAAGCCAAACAAATCATTTAATATTAGAAAGGTTTCCGTACAATTTGGTCACTTTTTTTTTTATGGAAACTTAAAATTATTCTAAAGATCTCCAAACTGGACAATTAACCTCTTTGCTGCAGTGCCTATTTTGGCACTATTTGGGCTGGTCACATTGCATCAATACCAGAAACTATTTATGGAGTACCCACCCACCCACATTATACCTTGTTTTTTTCCCAGACGACTTTCGGTTTCTTAAAAATAGCATTAGTTAGTTTTTTTTTCCCCCATTCAGCTATATTAATCAATCCAAAATTGCAAAAAGTACTTTTTGGTCCTTTGCTTCAAAATCAAACCACTTTTCCAAAATAGAAAGAGCTGGATTGTACACGAACAGTAGGTTTTTATAATATAATATGCACTTGAAAATACATTTTTAATTTTGTTTTTACATATTTGAATAAGATGCATAAAATGTGTAGGAATAATAGGGTAGCCAAACAAGACATTCCATTTTGAAAAATAGACAACCTACCGCATAAAACATCCGTGTGTATAGAGGCCCCCCATCTCTAGAAATGCTAATGTCTATATTACAGGGTGTTACGGTCCCCCAACCACTGATTGCCAGGTAGTGAGACTTACTGGTTCCCTTGCAGATCTTCTATCTCCAGTAGCACACCTTTCTCATGGAGCCGGGCTGCTGAGTATTTCAGAGATATCTTCTTGCTTTTTTTCCCTTTCACCTGTCCTGGTTTTTTGGATACTCTGACAAACAAAATGATGGTAAGAGGCTGCATATAAATGGACCTGCATTGTATAAGCTATAGCAGTCAGTAAAGAGAAGACTGTGGCTACTAAATAGTGCTAAGCATAAGGAATGGTGAAATCTATAGTTCCTTTTGAATTGATACCACAATGCACTGACTCCCAAGTTCTCCAATAGATGACTGGAGAAATACATTTGATAATTATTTAAGTCAGGAGCACAGGAGGTGGGGCGCTGGTGGGACATGTGCCCCCTGATGATGCAGGGAGGGAGCCCTGCTCTGCCTGGCCCCAAATCCTACACAATGGCAGCAGCCTTGGCAGGACCTGCCTGACGGGCAGCTGCTTGATGATGCTTCCTGAATGCTGTATAGATGCAACAGGAGAGCAATAGAAGAGATCTCCACAGGTAAGTTAGGGTATAGGCAGTGAGGTATAGAATATGGAAATCTAATATTAAGAGGCTTACTGCATTAATGGGGTTAACTAGGGTGAATGGGGGAGGTTATTAGTGGATTAATGTACATAAATGGAAATACATTGAGTGGAGTTGTTGTGATGATGCCAAAGTAGTTAATACTTTTTGAGGAAGTATTAATTGTTGATGAGGGAATGATATTGTAAGGCAATCAAAAATACTATCTGTAGTGTATGATGGTCATACTCCTCTGTATTATATGGTGGTCACTAATACTTTGTTTTTTTTATGGTGGTAACTGTGATGTTCTCTGCATTACACTGCGGTCACTGCGATGCTCTCGGTATTATATTGTGGTCACTGTGATGTTCCCTGTATTATATGATGGTCTTGTGTGATCGTCTCTGCAGTATATATTGCAGTCACTGCAATGCTCTATGTTTTGTATGCCAGTAACTGTGATGTTGTCTACATTGCTTTTCAGTCTTTGCAATGCTCTATGTATTAGATTGTGGTCACTGAGATTTTCTCTGCTTTAAGGAAGTCACTGATGTTCTCTGCATTATATTCCAGTCATTTGCAATGTTCTCTGCTTTTTATTGCAGTCACTGCAAAGCTCTTTGCAATGATGTATGTATTTTATGGGGGTCACTGATGTTCTCTGCAGTATATGACATGGTAATATATAGCAGTCACTGTGATGCTCAATGCAATGCTTTATGTATTGTATGCTGGTCACTGTGAGGTTTTCTGCATTATATGGTGGTCATGTAGGTAGAGAGTGACTATGACTAACATCTAATGGGGAGGGAGAAACAGGGGTGCCAAGCTGTGTCTTTGCCCTGGCTAACAGAAAGCCTAACTTCACCCTTAAGTTATTATTTTCTCTTATCTATACAGTAGTTTAATACTATACTTATGCTGTTCTCACTACCCCATAGGCAGCAAATGGGTTAAAAGGACTACCAATATGCAGTCAATAATTAGTTTAAAAATCACCATGGACATTCAGCAAAGTTCTCTTCTGCATAGAAAGTAATATGATAGAGACTATATACACACATTGGATAGCAATGATTATGCAGTTAATTCCCAGCTGTCTTGAACATAAATATTTGAATTCATGGCATGATGACTCCGTTTGATAAGAATGTAAAGAAAGCCTCATTCAATGAGAGATCATCCCGGATGAAGAGGAACATTTACCCAAAACCACTTTGCTATTGCTGCTACTGGTATTGTCTCTGTGTGACTGCACGGATTTCTACATAAAGACCATTAAGAGCAAGGGCTACTGCCAACCAGGCAGCTACCAGGACAGTTAATTAACAAGTGTAGTTAAGCCTCAATAAGTTTTTACAGGTGACAAACGGATATTGCTCTATGATCTGAAATGTAACACTTGTCTGTGTGCGTGGATGTATAATATATACTTATATGTGCGCACGGATACAATTTTCATAATTTTGGCTGTGTTTTTTATATTTCTCTATTTTATTATTAGAATATATTTACTTTTGTTGTTTATTCACTGTGATTTAGCATCAGTACTTTGTTTTGTTCAAAGTTTAATCTGGCCTTTCTATTCTTGAGGCTTATGAATGGTTTTCACCTTGTGGTATTCGCTCTAATGAAGTCTTCTCTTTATGATAGATTTGGATAATGATATGCCTACTGTATCTCCTGGAGCGTGTTCTGCACTTGGTAGGCTGTGAAAGTTTATTTATTTTTCATGGAAAGAGTCCTGCGGTCATCCACCACTGCTGTCTTCCAGGGTCGTCCAGGCCGTTTTGTGTTGCCGAGCTCACCAGTGTGATCTTTTATTCCCAGAATGTACCATACTGTTGATGTGGCCTCTCCTAAGGTTCCCACTCTCTCTCTGATGGATTTTTATTTTTTTTGCAGCCGAAGGATGGCCTGTGTCACTTGCATTAAGAGCTCCCTTGGCCCCATGTTGTGCGTTCACAGCGCATAAGGTACGGGATGCCGGCGCTTGGGATCCTGGAAGTCAGAATCCAGACGCTGGCATCCAGACAGGGTCACAATACCGACAGAAGAAGGTAAGTAAACTCTCCTTCCCCTCCTAGTGCTTAACCCTCCACCTAACCCCAATACTTACTGTAGGGATGCCAGCGTCGGGAATCCGGCACCGGCATCCCAACCGCTGGGATAACGACTACATCCCTTCACAGCAACAGCTTCCACATGCAAATGCCACACTTGGCATCAAATGCAGACCTTTTGCCTGCTTAAGTAATATAGAAATAACACAGGAATAGCCCACACCTGTCCAAGAAACTGTTTAATTACTTTCTCTACATTGAAAAAGAGGGGGTTACATATTAAACAGCTGTAATTCCTAAACCCTTCCTCCAATATGGATGTGAATAACCTCAAATCAAAGCTGACAGTCTGCACTTTAAAACTATATTCATTATATAACTAGCTAGAATGTTTTGGTACACAGCCCTTAAACATCTAGCTGCATATGATGACATCGTATTCCGCCAAGCAGATAAGGGAGGAGGGATTGTAGTGTTAAACCTCACCGATTATATTGAGGAGGCATCCCGACAACTTAGTGACGTCACTACATATAAAAAGCTCGCACAGGATCCAACGTGCATTTTTAAAAAGGAATTGGATGCTATACTGGATGAAGCTTGTCGCATGGGAACTATTCCTGCTGCTATCAAAAAAATTTTGGAAGTAAAGTTTCCCATCAGACCATTGCTTTATTTGATTCCCAAGTTACACAAAGATCCCATTAGGCCGCCGGGTCGGCCCATCATCGCTGCTCGTGGCTCATTGTATCAACCGACATCCACTTATTTGGACGCGTTGCTGCAACCATGTGTTCAAGCTAGATCATCATACTTAAAGGATACTAACACTTTGTTAAAATCTTTTGCGGATCTCCCTGATTTACCTTTAGATTGTGTCTTATGTTCGGTGGACGTATGTAGCCTATACACGTGTATCCCCCATGGGGAAGGTTTACATGCCACCAGGAATTTAATACATGATAATCCCTTATTCAAGGGCATCAATGAGGAATTATTTTTACAGTTGTTAGAATTAACACTCACTAGAAATTACTTTATGTTTAATGGCGCTTATTACTTGCAGCTGTCTGGTTGCGCTATGGGGTCTAATGTGGCCCCTTCATATGCTAATTCGTATATGTTCGCCATTGAACATGAAGTATTTTTTTCTGATCCCAATATTTCTAAAAACATATTGGCTTTTTACCGATATATCGACGATTTGTTGATTGTGTGGGGAGATACCACACAGGCATTTGTCAATTTGATTGAGCAATATAATAATTTGCATAGACCTGTGAGATTTACGTACCACACCAGTCTCACTTCGGTGAATTTCTTAGATGTTACGGTTACCAAGTGTGGAGGTAGATTAGTTCCCTCTTTATTTACCAAGGCCACTGACAGGAACAACGTGTTACTGGCCAGTAGTGCACATCCAGCACCATTAAAAAACTCTTTACCATTCTCACAGTTTTTACGTGCTTTGCGTATAGCGAAAGATCGAGAGGAAGGGATCAAACAACTAGATAGGATGCTGACTAATTTTTTACAAAGAGGGTACAGTTTGGCAACTTTGAGCCAAGCCAAACTTAAAGCGTTGGCAATTCCAGCAGATAAACTGCTTGGTGTTCCTAGTACCGTTAAGAATGCTCAGTCTAACAGGCATATATGGGTTAACAACTTTAACCACATGAGTTCCTCCATCAATCGACAAGCTAAACGTCTGTGGCCAATCATCAGCACAGATAAGCACCTTCAACCCCTCATCAATTCATCTCTTATGTCTTGTTATCGCAGAGGTAGAAACCTCAAAGACCTTTTAGTGCGTAATGACATCACCCAATTGGGTAAATCCAAGAAACGCAGCTTTTTGGGTAATCCTAAATTGGGTTGCTATAAATGTTCCAACTGCACCACTTGCAGCTATTTACAGACAGGGCCTTCGTTTTTCCATCCATTCACAGGTGTGAAATATAATATACGCTATCACCTTACATGCACTAGTTCATACATTGTTTATGCGATTATCTGCCCTTGTTCCAAAATGTACATAGGGAAGACAGAGTGTACACTCCGAGTCCGTATGGCGCAACACAGGTCAGCTATTAGGGCTGCTATTGTTAGCGGCACCAGTGAACAGCCTGTAGCCAGACATTTTTCTGAGGCCAAACATAGCATTGCGACGTTACGCTATCGCATTATTGACCATGTGCCTCCTCTACAGAGAGGTGGTGATCGTGGCAAGAAACTGTTACAGTGTGAAGCCAATTGGATCATGAGGTTAGAGACATTGGCTCCTCGTGGTTTGAATGAGACTTTAGGTCTTCAATGCTTTGTATAAACATCTAGAGAGTCTATCATTTAACAGTTAGTGGTGCTTGCCGTAGCGGTTAATAGATTATTGCTTCCAAGGGGGCTGTTTGATATGTTCGGACACTATTTTACATCTTAGTGTAGTCTTTGTTAATTTTTGGGCCTGATTATAGTCATAATAAGTTTTTTGTGGGTTGATACAAGGTGGGTACATATCTGCTGCTGTTCGTCTGTTTATTGTGTGCATTAATATTTTGTTGTACATTGTAAATTGATATCGTTTTATGTGTCCAATGTCATATGTTAAGGTACGTCGTGTTGATGTTGTCGGTCATGTATGTATAGGTGTAGGTAGTGGTCATGGTGCTTTTAGCATAATTACGGCAGTCTGCCGAGAGTAAGTTTTAGAGTATTGGTGTTTTCATTCATTTTCACTTAATGGTGCATATTCTGTTTCAGGCCGCTTAGCGGTTTTGACACAGAGTTTGCTTTTATCTTATGATCATTTGATGAGCAGTCACAGTGAGTATTAGTGTGCATTCACATCACTATGGTTACACCAGCGGCTGACCATGACGTCATGTCCTGTGCGACTGCTGTCTGGCAGCGCACGTGTGCTACATCGGAGGTTTGGCCTGCTGGGTGGTGAGCTATTTAAGTCTGTTATTCACATTTGTATTACTGTATATGCTTGATAAAAGCGCTGATTAAAGGCGCTGAAACGTCGCTGTAACCAGCTAAGTGTCCGTATTGTTTGTTATCCGGAGTGCCATCGGTTGGAGTATAGATATATACATATATACATACATATATATATATATATATATATACATATACATACATATAAGCAAAAAAGGCTGCGGCACTCAGAGACTGGTTATGAAGCAAATATATTCAGTGGTGTCACAATCAAAAAACCAACGTATCGAAGCGTTAAGCCCCCTTGTTCACACCTTGACAAAGGGGCTTAGCGCTCCGAAGCGTTGGTATGTGTATGTATGTATGTATGTATGTACGTACATATATATATATATATATTTTTTTTTTTTATATATACCTGACTATATAGTTATGCATTTCTGCTGAAAATGTATCTACGTAGGGTTTAATTTATCTGGGGTGGTGGCATTGTAAGGATATACAGAAACTGTATGTCATCATTCCACGTATATCAAAATGTTATAGCCATTTTTACCAGCTGAGATCACTGCATACAAACTATTTCAGGGGGAGGTTTGCAAATATAAGTATGGTAATCTTTAATTTAGTGCCACCTGATGGTAGAAATATGAATTTCAGGCAAATACCTCTTTGGTATTTGCCATATATTCATATGACTTTTGCCACATACACCTGGGCTTTTGTTCTCCTTCCATAACGTTCTCCTCTGATCTTATATATAGGATATATTAGGTAGCAAGTGAACAGTCAGCTCTGGAAGTTGATGTGTTGGAAGCAGGAAAACTGGGCAAGCATAACGGTCTGAGTGACTTTGACAAGGGCCAAATTGTGATGGCTAGATGACTCGGTCAGTGCAGGGTCGGAAAAGGGCTCTATGCTGCCCCCGCACCGCCCCCTAAACCCGTGGCGTTATGACATCATGTTAGGGAGCGGGGTCGCCAGCTCTAAGAAGTAGACCACTGCCTGGAGTATCTAAGTACGCTCTGGGTAGCTCCACACGCTGCCTGACCTGAGCCATTCCAGGTACCCTTAGTTATGGCCCTGGGTCAAGACATCTCTAAAACGACTTGTGGGATGTTCCAGGAATGCAATGGTTTATTATTACTTATTTAATTAATTATATTGTTTGACTTGGATAGATATAAAAAATCACGGTACAAGCTATAAAAGTTTAAAAGATTATTAACTTAAACATTTTTTAAACAGATATAAAAGAGTGTATAGATTGTTTGATGATTTGGGGGCCATACCTCTCTGTTAAAAATTATTACACAAAATGCTATTTATTAAGATGTTAGATTGGAATGTAATGTAATATTAAATACAATCAATACATCAATAGATCCTTTTTAGCTCTGCGTTATAGGTTAGAATACAAAATGGATGTTCTGATTTGTATGCCCTTCCCCATTGTACCATCAATGTCACCATGTACTTCATTAAATAATTATTGGAGTCTCGGGGCATTGGTTGTTTATACTTATCCAGCACCCAAAAGTCTAATTCAATATGAAAGATAAACAATGTGTTACAGAATTTAGGGGGTTGTGTATCGAGCAGTGAGAGGTTGACTAGTGGAGAAGTTGCCCATAGCAACCAATCAGCTTTGAAGTAGCATTTATCAAGTACAGTCTATAAAATAATAGGTAGGAGCTGATTGGTTGCTATGGGCAACTTCTCCACTGGCACACTTCTCCACACTTTTCACTGATTGATACATAAATGAACCCTATGTCACAGAAAGAAATTTTTTATATTAAATAAGAGAAAGATCATCAAGGTCACTATATGATACAATGTATAATGATTCAGATAGGCATGCATGTCCCCCATACTCACTTGCCCTTGCTTGCCAGATTGTCTAGGCAAGTCTTGATGTAGCTTTTGTAGTAGTCCACCTGTTCTTCATAGAACACAGCCTTGGAGTTCAGAGCGGCATGAGTCTGTTGCAGTTTCACCAGCTCGGCCTTTCTTCTCTGCCGATATCGCCTTTGATTGCGGATGTCCTTAAGAGGAGAAAAATGATCCATGAGCTTCCATACGTTTCACATCACCTAATAAACTTATACACATTAAAGAGAACAATCAAATTATAAACACTGAGATAACAACATAAATGTCCCTACAATGGTGTCCAGAACACCTGTCCAATGGCAAAACTACGGGCTGTTTGGGATTGCACAGGATCACCCATTGGAAAGGGAAGGGGGTCGACATTGCAAATGCTGCTCTCCATATTAAGCAGGTGTCACTATGTAAGTCTAACAAGACCTAAATGGGAGAAGCTCTCAGCCACAGCAGTTTGTTTTTTTTTTTTTTTAATATGACCAAACATTTTACTGTCAGCATTACAAACACAGTACAATTGAGTCTGTGATAAGTGTTTAAAATTGGCTTCACCAAGGACTAGACCCGGGATCAAAATCTATGGACCCTAGCGAAGACACACCACACCAAATATGCAGCAAAACAGCCCAACCATACACATGAAATATCAGATATTTCCACAGCCCCAATTTATCTATACGGCAAACTTTTCATACATGAATAATGGTTCAGCAAGCTTAGGATCTCTAATCAGGGGAGTTAACATAATAATAATGTTTAATTTGTGAGTACCTATTGGTTGCCCCAGGCAAGCTTATGAGATGACTGGAAATTCCAGTCTGCAGTTGAAACTGAAGGCAGCAGAATGGCACCACTTATACAACACTAAGACCTGGCCTGGGGGAATTGTAAGCTCCCAGAGACTCTCACTAAGGGTGTGCATGGGGAGGTCAGCTTCTGAGCATAACCTGTTCATGGACCACTCTCGCCTAGCAGAGATGGACAAAATAAAAAAGAATTTAAGTAAAACTGTCAATCATTTACTATATATTTTTGTAATTGGTATTTTTAATTTCAATCCAAAACTGCAGCGGCAGTGACCACCTTTATGTGGTGCCCGTTTCATGTATTTCCTACCTAATATACAGAGCCAGCCAACAAAGAGAAGAGGGTAATTAATGAATACAAAGTACTCGTAAAGGAAACAACCAACATGATCATCATGATCCAAGAAGGTTTTACAATATTTAATTCAAGGCAACATGGTTATTGTAAACTAATGAAAATAAACACTTTCTATTACAGAGGACTGGTAAATCTTAATGTAAAGAGGTAGCCAAGCTAGGTTTACCTTGGCAATATCATTGATGAGGTCCTGGTACCGGCTCTCTGGATTCACCATTCCAAGCTCCGCCAGTTTCTTCAGCCCGACATGAATCTTCTCTTTCTTCTCTTGAAGAGTTAGATTGTTATCCTGCCGTAATGATGTGGCCTTTTTCATTTTGTCCGGTGTCTTAGCATCTCTAATTGCCCGTCTCTGCATGGCTCTCTGATGATCCGATTCCTGGATAATGACATGCAGGGCCGATTATAAATGTCAGCTAGGTAGATTACAGTTACTGGCTAGGCATCAAGGCTTCTATGTAAAAATAAGGTTTTTAATGCACTTTAGAAATGTTCTTGCAACAGGTCACAAGCGGACTATAAACCACTTGGCTGCACGCATTCAAGTAACATTTCTAGCTAAAATGACATTAAACAAACAATATATGCAGAAGTATGTGGACACTTTGATCTGCTTGTTGAATATCTCATTCTGAAACCATGGGCATTACTAACTAATATCAAGTTGGTTCCCCCTTGTTACTATACCAGCACTGCTCTGGGAAGCATTCCACTAGCTTCTATAACACAGCTGCAGGGATTTGCATCCAATAGCATTATTGAGGTTGGGCACGGATGTTGGGTGACTCACAGTCGGAATTCCAAATTATTCCAACTGCTTTGTCGCCTGTCAAACTCTTCAACACCAACGTTGGCAAGCAATGGTTGATGAACCTCAAATTGTGCACAGAGTGCCTGATTCAGCGCGGTTTGCAATTGCAACCGCATAAGCAGATCGGCCGATTGTTGTGTACTGCGCATGCGTATGGACTGCGTGTGTGGTGCGATCACACGGTGATTGTGCATGCAGACAGGAAGCAATCGCACAGTGAGTGACAGGCCATGAGCGTTTGGGGGTGGTGACAGGGGAGTGGTTTCAGAAACGCAGGCGTGCCTGTCCATTTGAACGCCATTGCATGGGCATTTATATATTAGCAACTGCGATTGCCTAAGCAGCCTGACTACTCACTGCGTGCGACGAGACTTGGAATTTCTGCAACGAGTCAGACCTGCTGTAATTGTGCATGAGGGGCCGATGTTCTCTGATGTTACCGATGTATACGCTGGACTGCGAGGTATTATGAAAGTGAGAAAGCAGTAGTGGGTGTCTCTATGCTGGCTGAGCGGTGGCAGACATTATCATATTTTCGCAGCTGCATTGCGTGCGATTACACAGCTGTAATCGCAATTGCTATCCGTGCTGAATCAGGCACGGATAGCCTGAGGTATTGTCATGTTGAAAAAAGGGCCTTCCTCAAACAGTTGCCACAGAGCTGAAACAACGAAGGGGTCCAGACCAAACCATAAAAAACAGTCCACGACTATTAATCTTACAAACTTTATAGTTGGCAGTACGCATTTGGGCTGGATGTGTTATACTGGTATCTGCCAAGCCCAGATTCGCAGACTTCCAGGTGGTATAATTCATCACGCCATAGAATACAATTCCACTGCTCTAGAATCCAATGGCAGTGTGCTTTACTGCATTCCAGACAACATTTGTGCTGCTGTTGCTTCTAGAGGCAACTTGTGAATACTGCATTTGGTGCGCTTATGTGGCCTATTGCGTGGCGGCTGAGCCGCTGTTGTTCCTAAATGTTTCCACTTCACAATAACAGCGTTTATAGTTGACAGGCCAGAAATATAATGATCTGACTTGATAGAAAGGCCAAATCCTTGGACAGGACCAGGTTGAAAGTCATTAAGCTCCTCAGTACGACCCATTCTACTGATTGTGGAGATTGTATCGCTGAACGTCGGCTTTTTGCTAGTATTGGCTGTGGCGGAGATGGACTCATTAATTAGAAGGTGTATATTTTTAGCAATGAAATCTACCTGCTAAGAATGGAATGTAGTCTTACTGTATGTACACTGCACACACCAGAAAGTAAGAAGGAATAACGGATTGCCTACATATATGCTGCACCCACCAGTGAGAGGGAATGATGGTTTGCCTACATATGCTGCATGTCTGATGCTATATAAACAACACTCCACTTTAGTATTATAAAGTATATGACATACATTTACTAAAGACACACCAGGAACATGAAATGGTAGTCTACTTACAGCTACAAACACAGCATGAACAAATAGACACCAATGAAATAGATGGTGTGTTAGCCCTATGGTACTGCAAGAACAGAAATGAAAAGATGATGTACCTGTTCGTTGGTCGCCGGCGTCTCCAAGATTTCGGTCAAAGTCTCTCCAGGTTGGAAGCGGATGACGTCCACTATCAGCCGTTTTGTGCTGGAAAGAAAAAAATCATTTAAATTATTTCAATATCTATAATACATGGAACATAGGTTTTACTTTGTAATTCTATGTTACTCAAGTAGGGACCCCATCCGACCCAACCATTTAATAAGTTTCCCATATATTTATCAATTAAGTGCAAATCCTATAGCAGCACCTATGTTTCAGTTATTTTATGGTAAATAAACCAATTATTTTCCCAATTAGGAGAACATCTTTTCCTAAGACAAAGACTCCAGAACTCTGAGGTCTTACTTTAGTAGGATGGTCTTTGCATTCTTCTCTGCATTCTCGTCTCCAAGGACATCAAACTTATTAGTCAGAGTCAGGGACACCTCTGTCTTTGCCAGCATCTCCTTAGTGGAATCCGGTGAAGCTCCAGGTCCCTCACCTATCGCAGACAAAAACAATCTATATAATAATCGTGGATTGTCCCTGACAATGGCTCCCACACTGTGTGGGGACAGAGTGAAGGGGCTTGTCGTGCGAGGCAGGGGTAAGTGACAGGGAAGGAGAAGGCACATCACATCTAATATTCTAGTATATAAATCAATTACAGCCATAATGGCCACAGTACAATGTGTAACATATTAAATCCTCCTCCTAAATCTAATCTCTTGCATGTTTCTCCTCTCCAAAAACCAATCATTGCTTAAATTTGTATTTCAATACCTTTTTACCATACAACAGGACAAACGTACATAAAACAGTGGCAGCCAACAATACCATCTCACCAATAAGAGACTCAATGGTAGGAACCTCTCCGAGATCATCCAGTAGTTCGTGGATTGGGTCATTATGCTCTGGTGCTATTGCATCCTGGTGGTCTAGAAGCAGCTGCAAAGAAAACTGTATTATTGTCCACTGTTCTATTGTTTGACCCATCTAATCAATCATTCAGCTCTTTACAATCCTGGTCTACCCAACTCTAACTAGACATCAAATGCTGGTTTGGCACTTACCGTGTGTGTGTTCACAATTTCTCCAATAGAAATATATATGACTGGCTTGGTGAGAGTCACCAGATCGGAATATTCATCCACATTAAATCTATCCTCTGGCTCTGGAACTTCGCAGGCAGATTGGAAGAAACGTCTGCAACAATTATAAGTCAGGTTTATGAGAACGTGGCAACCATTAGACAAATTAATTATATATATATATATATATATATATATATATTATGAGACATGCGCTTAATACATTATAGTGTAGAGAAGGCAGTAATTGCAAGTCACATACAGACAGAACTAATTAAAATATGACTTATGAGTGTAAACATTTAAGGTGCACATCAGACAGCAGAGTGATCAGAACTGATAAATGGGCAGCAATTACTACACTAATACAAGGATTTATGTAATGGCAATCTAAATACAAATGAAAGTCTCCCGAGGTTTATCATCTAGACAAAATACACAACTACATTGTTTACTTGTGTATTTTTAAATTTGGTAAATGAACATACTTATACCGCCTATAACTACCTAAACCATACTAAGCCATGCAAACAGTATCTGTCCTTTAAAAATATCAGGCATAAGTATATAAACCCCTCAGACTCTGTCACACACAGATAAACAAGTGTCACATATCAAACAATCAGTGCAGTCTTGTGAAGCAGTATAACACATCTGTTTGTGACTAAGATGCATTTTCGGCCGAAAAAGACGCTACACCGCTCAGCGCAGCTCACTCGTGACAGACGTCTCGCGCTGCATGGCGTATTGAGGCTAAGTGTATAAGGACACATCTGTGAACTATTTCTTAAATTAAATGGATATTTTTACACTTCTTTTAAAGACTTTTTTGAAGAAAAAAAAAAAACATTGGTCATGTATCCTATATATGGTTATTAATGGCTTATTCTGTGAAAGTAATATGAGATTTATCAAGGCTTAAGCTACCTGAATTTCTGGTAGGACTGAGAGAGATACTCATTGATGATGCTTAGGTGGGCATTGTCCCCGAGGAACATTTTGTTGGATGCAGCGTGTTGGAGCATCTTAGCAATTGATCCAAGGTTCCGGCGTTGATCTGTGGTCAGCTGGCCTCCAGCAGATAGATCTATAATATCGAAGGCATCGGGGGCCACAATCGCTGGGTTCATGTAGCGGTAATAGAGAAGGTTTCCTACAATCTATAAACAAGTAAAGGCAACACTGGGTTAGAGACACGTCCCTCAGTTATCACTCTCATCACTTCTTTAAATGTAGTGTACTCGGTTAGCTACGGTATATTAGGCACCTTGGTTCTGCAATTTGCCCGATCTCTGTGGAGTCCCAGTCTGTAAGGTCTTATACAAACTGATGTTAATTTATATGCTTTTACTAGGGATTTTTTTTTTTAACTACTAAAAAACAACATGTAAATAGGTTGAGAATCTAACCCATTGCTTTCAAAGACTCCATATCCTTGAGGATTTACACCTGCGGATGTCAGTGTCTCAGCATCACATGAACACATTGGAAACCAACCACTTGCCTTCCTGTCTGCACGCACACGGTATCCACTGCAGGAAAAGGGCTCCAACAGTCCCTATGTTGCCTCATCAGACAGGCACAAATGATAAGTAACAGTAGCATGCATTGGGCTTCTATTCCTCCCTTCTCTATAGAACAATCAGAGACCAAGTACATGGAAACTACACTCGTCTGACGCATGTACTACACGAGCGGCAGTAACAAACCTTTTGTCTGTTTGAATCAGGGGAATATAAGTCTGCAAACAAGTTAGTGACTGTTAGGGGGCAGATACTGCACATCAGGCACAACCAAGGGGAAAAACGATAAACCACAGGTATACTTAACCTACTAAACTAGAAAATTAACTTGGTAATTGGAATTTTTGGTGTAATAATATATCATTGACATTCAGAATGTCGACAACACTGTCAACATTTAACATGTCGACACTATCATAATGTATACATTGTGCGCATACAATACAACTTAATTTAAGGATACAAAATTCCTTACATACTACCATACATTTTATAGGAATTATATGATGTATTGTGATTCCTAAAATTGGCTGTCGACATTATGTCAGCGTCAACATTGTGAATGCTGGCATGTTGTATGTCGACATTCAGAATGTCAACAGTGTCCGAATACCCTAATTTAGGGGTGGGCAATAAGGGGTCCCCCAGCTGTTATAGAACTACATATCCCAGCATGCTTTGCCATAGTTTTGCTATTTGGCCATGCTAAAACTGTTGCAAGGCATGCTGGGAAGTGTAGTTCAACAGCTGGAGGGCAGTTTCTTGTCCCCCCCTGCTCTAATTGCACATGCAGAGAAACAATATATAAACACCATATATGTAATTCATAAGCTTGGCCTATCCGCTATTATAATGCCATAACTGGTGAACCTCTTACACATGTTGATTTCCATGAAAACATCATTTTGTACTGCGTTTTTGGTTACTTTATTTCTACTCTTTATAATGGACTGAAAAACAAGGAAAGGCCATGTGGTGCGCAATGAATATTACTAGAGCCATCTCTAGCAGATGTATTGTCTCTACATTTGTATAGGACATGGAAAGAATTACACATTTGTGAAACACAGAGAAATAGATCACTGTTATATAAACAAAGTATATACAAATTAAATATTGCATAATTGTAAGCATATTAGAGGTCACTAAAGAGGTCTACGACCAAATAAACGCACTAGGCCATAGGAACAGTGTTTTTATTCAGATCACATACATTTTAGGTTACGACCAATATCAATTACAATTTACAGTATAGGTTATAAGCTTATTTCCTTGTAATACGAAGGTCTTATTAACACTGAAGCATTGTCAGAAGTCACTATTTACACAGGAATTATTACCATGACTTCTGTATTATATCGAATGTCAAACCAACAAATATTAGGAAGCCGAATATGCATATAATAAATAAAAAAAAGCGAATTTCAAATGCACATAAAAAGAGATATGGTAAAAAACTTAGCCTTGTTAACTCTTTCTTCGAAGTCCGTAGGGAGACAATGGGGTGTAGGTGGTACTTGGAGGACTGGCCACCAACAGCAAAGCTTTTTCCTGTCCCAGGATGCTCTGTTCCTTCCCCCTATACCCCGCCCACAGCGGGGTATAGGGGGAACTCCGTTTTGAGGTCAACTCGGTTTTGTTAATAAGCCCAAGGCAGGAGCAGGATAGGAGAGAAGGAAGACTGGTACACTGAAGAATCACACTCTCACATAGAGAAGGAAACAAGTGACCAAGAAAAGAAACCCATAGAAGCTTGGTGTGTCAGGTTGAGCGCCCTGTTGACCCTATGGACTTCGAAGAGAGCGTTAACAAGGGTAAATTTTACCATAACTTTCCTTTTCTTCTTCAGGGTCCATAGGGCACCACAGGGAATATCCCAAACCAGTTGTTCAAGGGCGAGGACGCTCCTGAGCTGAGAGGAGAACCCGGCACCCAAAGGAAACATCCTAAGAGGCAAATATATCAAAGGCATAGAACCTAAGAAAGTTGTGGACAGAAGACACGTGACCACCTTGCATAGTTGTTCGGCAGACGCATCACGGCGTGCTGCCCACGAGGGGCCCACAGAGCGAGTAGAATGAGCAGATATTGTAGCCAGCACAGAAAGGCCAGTCTGTGTATAAGCCTGTGAGAGTCTTGCAAAGCCATCTGGCCAGAGCCAGTTTGTTAGATGTCCATCCCTTCTTGTGAAATCCATATAGGACAAAGAGGGAATCCATTTTCCTGATGGAACCAGTACGGTCCACGTAGATGTTCAGAGCATGGACCACATCCAAGGAGGCTTCACCTGCTGAGAGGTCTGGTGATTTGAAGGTCGGAACTACAATTTCCTCATTAAAAGGTGGAAACGAGAGACCACCTTGGGAAGGAAGCCAGGGTGTGTTCGAAGAATAGCCCTGTCCTGATGAAAGATCAGAAATGGGGAGCGACAGAAGAGCTCCCCTAAATCAGATATCCTACAGGCAGATGCTATAGTCAGAAGAAAAAGAGTCTTCAAAGCGAGCCATTTGACATCTACAGGGTCCAGGGGTTCAAATAGAGGTTCCTGAAGAGAGTGGAGAATCACTGACAAATCTCACAGAGCCACAGGAGAGACAAAGGAGGATGTATACGGAGAACATCCTGCAGAAAGGTGTGAACATCCAGCAGTGGAGCAATTCTGCGCTGGAACCAGATGGACAGAGCAGAGACTGA
Organism: Taudactylus pleione; assembly: GCA_031769625.1. Classification (NCBI taxonomy): domain Eukaryota; kingdom Metazoa; phylum Chordata; class Amphibia; order Anura; family Myobatrachidae; genus Taudactylus; species Taudactylus pleione. Next base: position 14,379,763 of record JAUIMM010000128.1, read on the forward strand.
GATCCAATCCAGCTTGAAGAAAGGCAAGGATTCTAGAAACCCTAAACACCTGAGGGTCATAGTTTCTGGTAGCACACCACTGGAAATATGTATGCCACATCCAGTGATAAATCCGGGCAGAGGCCTGTTTACGTGCTTTAAGCACCACAGAGCTGGAAAACCCTTTAGACCTTAAGAGGGATGTCTCAAGAGCCAAGCCTTTAAAGACAGATGGGCCAGGTCTGGATGAAGACGGGGACCCAGAGACAACAGGTCTGGTCATGGAGGAAGTTGTAGAGGAACATCTATGGAGAGACTTTGATGATTGGAGTACCAATGGCGTCTGGGCCAAGCCGGAGCTACCAACTTCCTGCTTGAACTTCCGAAAAACTCGAGGCAGAAGGGAGAACGGAGGAAAGAGGTATGCCAAATGGAAGGTCCACTTCACACATAATGCATCCATGAAGGCTGCGTCGGGGTCCCTTATCCTGGCCCCGTACACTGGAAGCTTGTGGTTGTTATCGTGAGGCCATGAGGTCCACGTTTGGTAGACCCCATTTGTCCACCAAGAGCTAAAAGACTTCTGGATTGAGACCCCACTCCCCTGCATGCACGTCATGACGGCTGAGAAAATCCACCTCCCAATTGAGAATCCCCAGGATGTACACTAGGAGATGGCGTTCGGCCCATGTGAGAATGTGGGACACTTCTGCCATTGCTGACCAACTACGAGTGCCCCTTTGGTGATTTAGGTAGGCCACTGCCGTGGCGTTGTCAAACTATACTTGTACAAGCTTGCCCTGAAGAATATCCTGAGCCAGAGTGAGGGCTTTGTATATGGCTCGGAGTTCAAGGACGTTGTTTGGTAAGACCAAGTCCACCGTCCTTGGAAGGAGTGCTTGCCAGTGATTGCGCCCCACCTGCGGAGGCTTGCGTCCGTTGTGAGTGCCCAGTCCGGGATCCAAAAGGGGCGACCCTTGGTTAGGTGGGACGGCCCATCATCTGGGATCTAAGGAGAGCCAGTTCCACCTGGAGAGGATCAGGTATTGTAGGGGCCTGTAGTGAAATTGAGCAAACTCCACCATGTCAAAGATGGACACCATGGATCCCAAGGTCTGCATTGCAGAGTGAATTGACAGTCGGCGACTGTGGAGTAATCTGCTGGCAGGAAGATTCTCTGAGCCAGTAAGTCTGAGTCCAGGAAGGCTCCCAGATGTACCATTCTTTGAGAAGGGGCCAGGGAAGACTTTTTCTAGTTGATCAGCCAACCATGTGTTTGTAGAAAGGCAATGGCTATTTGAGATGGCGGTGAAGAGTTTTTAGGAGCTTGCTAAGAGCAAGAGATCGTCCAGGTATGGAAACAATCTGATCCCTTGACAATGAAGATAGGCTGCCATAACTGCCATGATCTTGGTAAAGATCCAAGGAGCTGTAGAAAGCCCAAAAGCCAGAGCTTGAATTTGGTAATGTTGCTGTAGTATAGCAAACCTGAGATACCACTGATGAAAAGGCGCTATAGGTACATGAAGGTAAGAGTCTTGAATGTCCAGAGACACCATAAAGTCCCCAGGATCCATAGCTAGGAAAAGAGAGCATAGGGTTTCCATGCAAAACCAGGGCACCTTGATAAACTTTTTCAGAGACATGAGGTTTAGGACAGGCCGCTGAGACCCGTTGGGCTTCTGAACCAGGAAAAGGGTAGAATAATAGCCCTTTTCCTTCCTGTGAGGAGGGGACCGGGATTATTTTATCCCCAAGAGCAGTAAAGCAGTAAGGGCTGAATGGCCCTCTGGAGCAGCAGGGCTTTGCTTGGATCCAATGGAGGTCCTGTGCAAAACAACTGCTGGGAGGCCGCATCAGAAAGGAGAGAGCATACACTTGGCGTCTGAGGTAGTCTGACGCCAGAACTGGGCAAACTGAAGAAGTCGGCCTCCCACCCTGGGAGCCCCCAAGGAGAGGCCCGACCCGCCAGGCTGAAGGCTTGTCCTCAGATTTGGTAGGTGGACGTCTTGTACCCCATGGCCTGTTTGGTCCTAGTCTTTGAGGCCTTAGTGGATGCCGACTGCCTTGAAAAGGAATGACATTTCGCTTTTTTTGGCGGACGAAAAGGTGACATTCGAGGCTTCGCAGTAGATGCAGAAGGCAAGAATGCCATCTTGCTAAGGTAGTCACAATCTTGTCCAATTCTGGGCCAAACAGGATCTCCCCAGAATAAGGCAGAGACTCCAATCTGCCTTCCAGGAGCGAAGCCAAACAATACGGCGGGCTACCACGGAAGTAGCAGATGCCTTGGAAGCTAGGAGACCAGTATCCAAAGCTGCTTCACCTAAATAGGAGGCTGCATCTCTAATGTGAGATATGTAGGACAGCTGTTCCCTCGAAGCATCGAGGGAAATGTATCTTCTAGGGCCTCTGCCCAACTCTCAATGTTTTTTGCCACCCAGGCCGTAGCCCTGGCAGGATGAGTAATAGGTCCTGTAAGAGAGTGTACAGATTTCAGGCAAGCTTCAATTTTTCTATCCTTGGTCTCCTTTAAGGAGGTTGCAGTATGGATAGGTAAGGTATGGATAGGTAAGGTAGCGTTTTTAACTAGGCGTGTCACGTGGGAATCCACTGCAGGGAGAACTTCCCATTTAGTGCAATCAGAAGCTGGAAAGGAGTAAAAGGAAATTAAGCATTCAGGCAGCCGAAACCTTTGACTTGGCATATTCCATGCCTCACTCATAGGATTAGATAGCTGATCAGAGTGAGGAAATTCTGGCAAAACTACCTTGTGTCATTTAAAAATGGCTTTTGCCTCACAAGTGGGTTTTGCCTCTTCTATCTGAATAATAGATTTTTACAGCTCTCACAAGTGCAGGAATATTCAATTTAGAAGGGATCAGAGGCCCTCATTCAGAGGCAGTTGTAAGCGGCCGCTCGGTCTTACGCCTAACGATCGAGAATCAGAAAAAAAAACAATCGCACGGCCGGGCGATCGCAACCAAAGTGACGCCCATACATGAACAAAGCACCTCCTCTAGCGAACGAGTGATAGCAGCTAGCGATCGAGTCAATCGTTGTCAGTCGCTGTATGTTAATTTTCTTCTGCTGGTTTGCGGCCGCTTGTGCTGTGTGCAAATTACATCAAAAATTTACAAAAAAAACGCATAGAATAAGCCTTCCCCATGAAATATATTTATTCTTATTATTCTCTAATGCAAACGCAACTGAATCAATTACAAGCCAATTAGCAGTGTTATTAGCTTCAACAATCGATTATTAGCTGCTTGCATTGTGTGGCACAAAATAGAAACATCAAACATATCAGGCACATTCGATAGTATCGATTGTACTCTGGTGCTTGAGAGAGCACATACCCAACCTCAAGCTGTACGATCAACCAGGCCTCTAACCTGCTCGCAGAGTGACGTTTTACTACTTCCGGCCTTCTATGTCGGTCGTAGCAGTAAATTTATGTACGCTCCTGAAACGCCCTGGAAACGGTGATCAACGCCTGCGTTTTTAGTCCACCAGTCCCGTCAACACCCACAAACGGCCTTTCATGTCAATCAACTCCTGGAAGCCACTTCCTGCTCGTAAGCCGTACAATCGACAGCATTTTGGATCGCAAGGTCTCGTACGCACAAGCGCACAACTAACCGTACGCATGCGTGGTTTGGAAACATCGGATGCGTACGACTGAATGGCTGCTTACGACCGACTCTGAATGAGGTCCAGAGTGAGAGAGGTCTGAATCTTCTGCCTCCCCAGATGATAAATCAGAATCTGATAGTTGGGTGGACTGGGAAAATAACACAGCACACTTAGTGGGTTAATTAGGTAAGGGTCTCTCCATTTGGGGCATTTGTTGAAAGGCTGTATCCGCCAGACTCTGCACTGAGGTAGAAAGTACATCTACCCATGGGGGAGGCAAAGGATTTGCAGGTAGTACCTGTTGTGGCCATCCCATAGGGGCAGCTACCACAGGGGCCGTTAGGTGGTCCGCAATTTTTACCAACACTTGCGAAAAAGAAACCCAGGGGAGGGTCCTGAGGAGAGGACGCAGGGGCTGATGGGCCAGGTGCAGTATAACAAGATGCGCAAAAACAAACTTGAATGAGATCCTCTGAAGCTAAGCCTGCTAAGGACTTACAAGACACCAGAGTGGGAGCCGCAGGCTGCTTGTTATTCTTGACAATAAAATAATGTGCAGAAACAATGAAGATAGTACCCATCAGCTTTAGAGATGAGCCTGCAAAAAGCAGTGGCTAGCTAGTCCTGGCGACCATCGTCCCCATCAGTGTGTGTATTTCTAGCACCAGCCCCATAGGAACCAGCAAATGAAACGGATACAGGTGTATCTGCGTCTCTACTCAGTTCTGCCTCAGCAATTCTACATAAAGGCCCTTAATGTACTTGGTCTACATCCCCCATTTTCCCTCCCCAAAAGTAAGGAGGCACAAGTAATAAATCCCACTCTTATGGGCACGCATAGCACAAATTTATGTATTTTATGCTAAGCAATTGGATGGACGCTCAACTCAGCCTAAGACCCTAGATGTCATCAAGTAATTCAGTGATGAGAATGGCCAAATATTCTCTGTAAACGTTGCATAATATGTGTGCTATATAAATAACTGGTGGTAATAATAATAATACACACAACAGCAGGTTCAGGTAAAGTCTAATCACTGTAATAACTGAGGACGAGCTGCATATTTCTTATAATACACATTTTCTAGTGAGCACTGAAGTGGACACTGCAGAAATCAGTGATGCCTAAAACTGCTGACAGATGCTACAATCTGTTTAAAATGGCTCTAGTTCCTCACGACTGTAAGTGCGCGCCCTCATAGCGATAATACATAGAACTATTGGGTCTATTTATTATGTGGTGATGAGGGTGATTTTTTAAAAAAATTAAATAACCTACCTCTGCAATTTATGAATATAGATCAATAGAGCAGCTGCGCCATACAGGCCTGGAGTATTAAGGTTTCAGTTACTGCATCACCCGGGCCAGGCTGAGGTGATATGCCTATGTGTGACCCGGGTCAGCAATTTCATGCATGCAGAGACTTGGGCTTTCAGTTCTACTTAGTGCAAAAAATAAATGTAAAACACATATACATATATTCATTTATAGATTTATATAAATTTTCCTCTGTTATTGCCATCTGGAATGGTGATAACAGAACATGCTGTGGCGTTATTGTACTATAGCTTTCCCATGCTTGACACGGGGAAGCTCATCTCGAGCGAAGCACAGAGCATTTTATTGCCTACGCATCCTCTTGATACATAGGGAGAAGCACTATCTATGGTGAAAACACCAGCCTAATAATGCATATGCCTCTAAGTAAAGGTTTGTAACAGAACAGCCACATTACTAACAACACAAGCAATTCACCTTGTAGAACTAGTGTGTTATCCATGCCTCAGTGCAGAGAAGCAGAGAGCTAGAAGAACAGAGAAAGGAGTTTTCAGATACAGATTAGTTTTAGCAAGCAGCATAGACAGAAGGGAGACGAGAGCATATCAAATACAAAGCACAGCGAGAAAGCAATGCACTGACAATAGGAGCTGATAAGCCTCCAGTCACCAGTAAAGAGCACTACAATACTAGAAATGATACAGAGATGGGAAAAAAGATCTTATATTCTGCATAAAATAAATAATCTGATGTCTAAACTGAAAACAAACTATTTATGAAAAAGCTCCCTGGCTGACTTCAAGCCTGCATTTAAGCTGTTTTTAATTAGCCACAGAACCTGTGTTATTCATGAGTGTCCCAGTTTAAAGGGATAGTATGGTTAGCCTAGGTAAAGCTGTGTTCATGAGGGGAGGCAATTTCCTGCACACAGCAGACTTCCTGTCAGTAAACCCATTGTAGGACACTGCTGAAAGCCTGTTTCAGCATAACTGATCGCATAGGACAATGCCTTCCCCATACAGCAGAACAGCAGATGTAAACAGGATGTGAAGCAATCCAAGTTCTGTCACAGTATGGATACTTTTACATATATAACCATTTTATTAGTAGCGCATATATATATATATATATATATATATATTTTTTTTTTGATTTGAGATTAGATCTGTGCAACCTTAAATCTAGTTTATAGATGCGCCCGTGCATGTCTTGTATATGCACAGAATTTAGACTTGGGAAAGGATGCATGTTTAACTTGCATTTGAACGCCCTTACCACATGTGACTGCCCCTGATCCACATGGCAGTTTTACATAAGTTTTACATAAAACGCAAATTTGCAATGCGTAAACCACTTGCATCCTACTCTATAAACATAAAAGCCTGCTGTTGTCATACAATAATTAATATGTCACCTATTACTAGCAGGGAATGTCCATAAACATTTATTTTACAAGAAACTAACCTTGAGCAAATCGTCTTCTCCTGCATCAGGAAACTTCTCATGAAGTGTACCTTTCAGGACCTTTGCAATGTAACGCATGGCGTACCTGGCAGACAGAAATGATAGAAATGAAGAGTGATCTCTATGGGAGAACGGGAGGGTAATGATAATATAATGAATTGGTAATGTTATTACAGTTTATCAATTATCGGTTATACACCTATAATAATAGATGACTTAACGCCATTACTGGCCAACTGTAAATTATAAATTGGGATGCCATAACTTCAGTATTTATTAATCTGATACATTGAGATACCAATATTTATTACAAGTCTTACCTTATTCCCCATTATAGGCTAAAGGAAATCTTAAGTCACCATTGAGCTCTGTGTCTTTATATGGCCATGAAACACCTCTGACTTAATATTTTATAAGAATCTAGAAGAAACATTATCAACTATACTGTAGTTTATTATTATTTTGGTTGGTCAGAGAACACGTGAACAATATTTTTTCTGGAGCCACTATTATTAAAGAACATTACAAGTTGTACAGCTGTATATCATGTACCGGGTGTACAGGAAAGGCGCCTAGGATTGTAAATAGACCAGGCTCAGCTTGAGAGGTTGGAGGCAGACGGCCAAGAAGGAGCGGGGAGTGTTTTGATTTATATTCACTTGTAGGTATGGTTTCACATAAGGGGGACTAGGTTAATGTCTGCTTTACTGTGGAGAGGTTAGTGGCTTTCCTTAAAGATCCAGAGTTCAGACCTGTGCTGATTTTACCTAAGTAAACAGATCTGTTCTTGCATTCAAGAAAATACAAACCAGTGCATATGACCCTGCTACAACATATCATATATAAGCATTCCTGGAACAAAGAGGTGTGCGATTTGTAGCACAAATGCAAGCATCACTGGCTCTTTTGAACAGGGGCTTCTAACAAGGTTTTAATGAGGGTGTGTATTCTATCCCCAGAATGAAGTCACTTTATGGCAAGTCCCTCATATATGAAGACGAGCTGTACTATGAATGCAGTTTAACAACTTATTGTGTCTAAAGTGGGGAACATTTTACTAGTTTTGTCTGGGTAACAGTCCCATAAGTAATAAATGAGATTTTTGCTCTCTTCTCTCATTTTTAAATGACCGTATCAAATAACTAGACATATAGAAGAAATATTATCCCTTGGGAGAGCTATGACACACTGTATCACAAGGGCATAGATCTCTGAGTGCCTGCTCGAAGGAGAGTGATAAAAAGGACCATTAAAAATGTAATGGATTTGACTGGTCTTTGTAGTTGCAAAGGCAACTTTTGCTGGCATTAACAGAGTGTAAACCAGGGTCCTGAACTCTCCTATATTACAGTATGTATTACATTGCACCTCTGGCCAGCAGGTATACTCACGGGATCTTATCAGTTGAACTGATGATGGCAGAGAGGAACTTGTCGGTTACGGTCCTCATGTTTTTGATGGATGCGTCCAGCCTGTTCCTCACCTCCTCGTGTGTCATAGCTTGCTCCGGTGTGACATCATACGGTAGTTTGCTGTAAAGACAGGACATTTTTTTTAAATGACCATTTTTTGAGAATTTACACATGTGACATGACAAGAGTTGTATGAGGCCCCAGGAATATCTTATGACAACTAATTCAGCTAAATCTCATCTAAAGAGTCACAGATTGTTGTGAAAATCGTTCAGATTTAAAAAAAAAAAACAAAAAAAAAAACAAACGGATGGTGCTGATTTAGCAGTGTCAGTGCTGTTTAACTGTATACCAAAATATTATAAATGTGCATTTAAAGAAAAAAAAAAAAAAAAAAAAAAGATTACAAAAAATTGAATTTGGGGGTGCCAGGACTCATAAGCAGCCAGCATAGGAAAGTGACCTTGATCAGCTACTAGAGTAAGGGTGTCTACGGGGAAAGTGGCTATGATTATGTAGTTGCTGGAAGCATTGGTATGTGGACGTGACATTTTTTTATAGGGTTTAATTTATGGGGCATTTCTTTTTGACTATGATGGATCAATAAAGGAAATATTTTATTTTAATTTTCTTCATGGAGATATGTGCCAACGAGGGAAGCCAATCCCACCCGTTTTGTAATCCCGGATTTGAAAAAAAAATGTCAATCCCGGGATTACCAGGATTGTATGCAGTAGAGACTCACACAATGGAAGAAGAGGGAAGGCTCTCAGACTCCCAGTGCCACAGTCGCCATCACCCCCAGCCACCTCAGTCACTCATTACAGTGTTTTTTTTTTTTAATGAATCAGTGGACAAATCCCTAGCCATGATTCTCCAAAGAACAGAAAGTGGAAAAAGAAAAGTTACAAAACTGCAGAAACAAAAAATATCAATTAAAAAATACTGTAGTTTATTATTATTATTTTGGTTGGTCGGAGATCACGTGAAAAATATAAAAAGTGACCTATATGGATACATATCACCATGAGCTATGCAGCCTCTCACCTTGCCTCTCCAGTCTGAGACTCCATCTGGTTGACCCAAGACTTGTAGATATCTACAGGGTCAGTTTTGATGTTGAGGGACTTGTCTTCCATGATCTCTTTCACTACAGGGGACAATATCTGCCTTAATGCATTTTGGCCACGAGCCCCACGGTTAAAGCTCACCACCATCTTTATTACAGTAGGGTTTCCAGTGACTATTTCCTGAATCATATCCACCTTAGACCTAGGTTAGAAAAGAGATACTGAATTCAGTGTTTAAAAGTAGACATTTCCCAACCACATTCTAGCTAGGGATGTGCAGGCTCGGATAGGTTCGAGTTTGCACGTGGAGTTCGGATTTTTCCCTCCAAAAAAATGGAACTCAGAAAGAGGCAAAACGTCATCTTACATGGACGAACATCATCATTCCTGGACTGTCCAGGAATGATGATGTTCGTCCATGTAAGATGACGTTTTGCCTCTTTCTGAGTTCCGTTTTTTTGGAGGGAAAAATCCGAACTCCACGTGCAAACTCGAACCTATCCGAGCCTGCACATCCCTAATTCTAACACACACACACAAATCTAATGCGATTACTTTTAAGGGAAGTTTGCTTTTACATTGAATATAACTTTCTAATACGGTACATCTGAACATTATGCAATCGATGCTATTAACTACAGGCATGTAGTTATATACAGATGTGTCCTGATACGGCAAATTGTGACACGTATGGCGCGAGTCGTACGTCCGGGTACACTAGCTGCATTTTCACTCGCGATCTGTAAGATTACATGGTTTGATTGCTGCTGCGGCCAGGCATACTTTGGTGCATGCATGCGTTGCATGGCGCAATGCATGCACAAATGTTTGCCGGCAAAGATGGAAGAGGACAGATCTGTACATTTATAGCTAAGACTATGTTGGTGTAGTTCAGATTCAGATAATCCAAACAAGAGTGCTTCATTTAAGACTGTTTAGTTGTGTCCACATAACCACGTACTTTATCTCCTCTTGGAGCGCCGTTTTGAAGAGTCGTAGTAGCAGGTATTCTTCCCTTTGATTGGATGCATAATTATAGAGAGTAAAGATGACAGAGTCCATGAATTTGGTGGATTTGTTTTGAGGCATTTGGAAGATAAGTTTTGCCAGGTAGGTTGGATTAGTCTGAAAAAGAAAAATAATCTTTACAACTATGCATTACTTCTAACATTATGTACAGCCAGTTCTCTATGGGCAAAGGGTTCAATTCAGTTACTGGGTAAGCCTACTAATAAGAATAGCTAGAATTAATAATAATAATTTGGCTTAAAAACTCTAAACACCAGCTGCTACCAGGCCATAACTGCTTCCTCTGCTCCTCCCTGATGGATTCTTCCTGCTTGCGCCATCAGGGCTTCTGGAATGCCCTCTCTAGATTAATCAGACTTTCACCTAGCCTCCCAGCCTTAAAACGTGCCCTAAAAACTTATGTAAGCTCTTGTGAAGGTCCTCATGTATTTTTTTATTTACGTAATGCTAGTTCTAATTATTTGTTTGTCTATATCTATTTATACCGATCACTGTATATCCATATAATTCAATATGTTGTACAGCGCTACAGAACTCTTGCGGTGCCTTAGCAATAAAGATTAATAATAATAAAAAACTAATAATTGTTTGAAGGTGTCTTGCGATGCAATGACAATGGTCCTGCATATAAATGGTCTAGTCAGCTGCTGAAGATTCTACTATAGCTCTTGGATGCTATAGGGAAGAGCGCCGCCACAAAGGGGATGGAGAGTCACCATCTAGGGCTACCACAGAGCTTCCGCCAGCCTTGGAAAAAGGGGAACAGAAATTGAAGCTGCCTTGGGTGAAAGTTATCATAGCGCACAAATCCAGTACTTGGGAAACAGCTATATTTCTGCCTGTTTGAACACACAGTCCAATAATATTATATTATATGAGGTCATGTGCAGACCAGGTAGTGGTTTGGAGTATTTACCTTGGATGGCAAAAAAACCTTTTCCACGCAATTGCTGAAAAACATTAACACCAGCCTTCACCCCTAGGCCGTTCATCACTCAACTACCTGCAACAAATAGAAGAGATGCTGATACGCCTCCAACTTCTCCCTCTTCTCCTTGCTCAGAGCCTTCAATCCTCCCTTCTGCTTGTTTAGCATCATCATGTCAGAGAGCTGCTCCTTGTTCTTCTTTGTTAACTTCTTACTGTGGGAGACAACATCCTGCAATGGAATAAAGACGTCAGGCTGCAGGTTTAATTTTTTCATGCATTGTGTTGGTAGATGTAATGAGGGTTAAACAAACAAGAATCTTCTGTTACAATAGAAGCTAATCAGGCACAAATGTTCATGCTACTTTCTGTAAAAGAATGAGAAGGGAGGCACTTCCGATCCTGCCTCTGGCATCAGAAAGGTTAGACCCAAGACATCACAACAAAATAAGAAGAGTTTACCTATAACTAAGTTATAATCATTCCATGCATTGGGCCTGATTGAATAGTTGTACGCTATTAGCATCGCTGCTGCAGCAGAAGACGAAACAGCGATGCTAAAATATGCTAATGCCACAGGGGGCATCTGAGGAGAAAGACGACCCCCCCAGACTGTATTGCAGATCCGTGTGCTGCGTCCGAAAACACAGCATAGGATCAACATCGTGAGAGAGAGAGAGTGTGAGAGTGTGTGTGTAGTTTGTAGATATACAGGTGAGAGGACAGAATTGAACATAGGGGGAGAGAAAATATCTACCCTGCAATGGATATTCATCCGGTTCTGTGTTGAGCAGCTATTACCGGCACATCGGTAATAATGTATATTCATTTTGTTAACATACCTGCAGTGTAATTTTATTTTTCACAAGCAGCCCAATCTTGATATCCATAAGGTTGAGGTCATTCTCCAGCTGCTGGTTAGATCTCAAGAGTGTCACCACCTCCTCTCTCAGCTTCATGACATCCAATTCTTCCTGGAAGTCCTGGTCACTCTGGTCCAAGAGGTGAACAAATTTGCGGACCACTGCCATAGGTGGGTTTTCAGCATTGACTGGTAGAAGAAAACATTGATGAGCAGGAAGAGCAAAAAGACAAATGCAAAAAGTAAAAATGAGAGGAGCACTGCTGTACATTCACTATCCCTATTTAGTATCTCTCACACAGGTCCTGGCACAGGACTGTCATCTGCACTTCTATCCATACACCTAGCAACATGTCAGACGGTGTGCCAAGAACTGATACTTCAGTGTACCCTCATTACAGCTGTACTCAGAGTTCCCCAGTAGGAAGAATCTGCAGTGGTCTTTATTGATGATACATTAAAGAATACATACATTATTGGGCTAAGAGACAATTTCTCATTTTCTATTTATTAATGTGTAGAAAGATGTGGAAGCCAATATCTTCCGAAATGGTTCTGGTATTCCCCAAGACAAGAGTACCTCTCCTCTTCACTCTTTAGATGTTGAGACCTTGTCACAACCCAACCACCAGGAAGTGTAAATCTGGGTACACACTAGATGATAAGTCGTCTGATCCGGCGTGTCAGGTCGACTTATTATCCACATTGGCAAGTGTGTACCCACTATGAACGACCATGCGAGCTCCAGTTGGGTCGTTCATCGCATTGACAGATCAAGCTTACATGCTGCTCAATCTGTCAATTTGATTAACGACCCCATGCTTGTGCAGGCGGATGGTGAACGGCATATCGTGCGGTCGTTCATCGCATAGGGTGTCGGCCGGGTACACACATCGTCTAGTGTATACCTGGCATAACAGTGGTTTTTAGAAGGTTAAGTAACAAGCAATCTATAACTTCGATCAGTCATTCACATCTGCAGGACAACAGCAGCTTTCTACACCTTTGCTATACTCACTCAGGGTTTTGTAGTCATCTCGTGCTTTGTTGGCACGGATAAAGGCTTGGATCTTTACAATATCATTAATCTGCAGACAAGACAAACAGCTTGTTAGCTCTGTATTCTCAGTGAAACACACTCCAGATACACTGTAACAGGTTCAAGGCTCTTACATGATCTTTGAAGTATTTTAATCGTTCTTTGTAGCGTTTCCTAGCCTGATACATTCGAGTGTAGGACTGGATCTGGAATAAGATTGCAATAGCAGCACACTTATTAGATTCATAACGTGTATATGAAATGCCACAATAAACCACAATACGCTAGTTCCTTTTTTCATATGTACAGATATACAAATGCATGAACCAAAACAAAAGATATATGATAATTAAAAAATGACCTTCACTACTTCATCAGAGTGATCATTCAGGTACTGCTTGCGGTCCAGGAAGGCTTTCCTCTGCTTCTGACCTCTATAGTGGGCCTAACAACAAACACAATATAGAAGTATTAACCTGTTCTAGAACAGAGCCGTACATGTAAAGTTCTATACTGTACATTAGTTGTTGCTGTGCTACAGATGCCATTATCCATTGATCCAGAGGGGCATCATATAATGCTGCAAGATTTGGGTTGTTATACTTGCGGAAAGGACATATGTGCAGATTATCTGCCTGCAATCTGACTTACAGAAACCCATTACCCATTTTTATCTCCCAGTCCTGATCAGCTGCTTGTTATTTTGTATTTTAAATTTTTTCAGTTATTTCCATTACTCTGAAATGCTGAGACCAGTGACCTCTCAATACGAACGGGATTTATCCAACACAAAATCCTCACTGGTACAGCCTTGGAGGAGAACTTTAGACTACTAAATATTTTACATTTAGACAATACACCTGTTCCCGAATTCCTCAAATTGTTGTGGGAGTAAAGCAGAAGAATGTGCCAAACATTGCCAAGGAGAAAGCCTGAAGGCTAAATGAACAATATAGCGTTCTAAACAACAGCGTGCACAAGAAGGCAAAAGATGTCCTTATTAATGTAACACAATGCTTTTATGCAATAAGAGAACCCACCTGAATGCAGGTAATAGCCGGAGTCTGGTCGTTTAAGAAGCTCATCCTGGAGGCAAATTTCTTGCGCATTAGGTAGCCCCGACACCGCGCCTGCAGCTTGGTAATTAGGCTCTCATTGGCCAGCCACAGCTGTTCACGGTTATATGCCGCAGAAACCCCAGAAATGGTAGTCTATGAGAGGATACCGAGCAAAGATTACAGCATTATATACATTAATCACATACGCCAAATCATAGCACCATGACCTGGTGTCACTCATTCATAAGGTCATACAGACTGCTGCCTCCATTTACCTGAATATCCTCTTTTGAGAGCTGAGTGTTATTCTGCATAAATCCTTGGGGCTCTTCCCATCTACCTTCATTGCTGGGCAGATGAAAGTAATAATGATAGCCGCCCTTCACCCAGTGTTGCACCCATTCACTTCCATTGTCGCCTACAAGACAGACATTAAATGAGGGATGACTTTCATTACACAGCCAAAATGGATCAATGCAATAACGGCTGACACTGACCCCAAAAGATAAATGATCACTAATAAAACACAGCATAATAAAACAATAGAATATGAATAATGTGCTTACAGATCTTCGCTAGTAGTACTACATTTGAGGTTTGGTACACTTTGTAAAGAATTATGTTCTATGGAAATACACAGTGGGTTATTTCTGCAGGTAACAGTGTAGAGAGGTGACAGAAACTGAATAAATTGGAATATTTTGGAAGTGTATTTTTACCTTGACCTGCTTTATTACTCTTCAGCTCCGCCAGTTCGTTCTGATAGGTCTGAGCACATTCGGCAGTCACCCCATAGAGTCCAACATCTGGGGATCGAAGCGCTTGGAGAGTCTGGACACTGTCACCTTTGTCTACTGCCTCATTAATAGCCAGGATACCACGGGAGACTGTAAACCAAGAGACAATCAGAAGCCTGACACAACAGAGACTATCAAACATAAATACAACAGTTAAAGGACCTCGAAAACCTAAACTAGAAATTACTTTATTTCGAACAATAACAATATATATGTAAAAGTTGCAGATCAGAAATACACTTGGAGATGGATTATCTTTCTCTATATACCGCAGACTCCCTTCAGTAAGTCCTTTGAAATACATAATCACTATATGGAGCCACTCTAGGCCTAAACTGACTCGGCACAAAACAAACTCTTTTTACGGCTATAGATAATGAGGCCCCAGCCAATATCAGATATCCAAACTCCTGTATATAATAGGACAATTTTTGTGTGTTTTACTTCTATATAAATCAATGTTAGAGATACCTTTTCATAGTTAATAAACTTGTATATCGTACTTTGTAACCCTTTTACAATGGGACATTTGTTCTTGAGTTTGCAAAATGATAAAAATATACCTTCAATCGCAAACAAGAGTCTATTGAATTAGCCTTTAGCCTTATATAAGACTTACTGCACAGAGCTTTGCAACTTGTTTCTGGAAATTAAATGTATATTATTTATGGTTCCTAATGTAATGTTTATAAGAGTGAGAATTGGGGAGGAAGAGTGTCCACTAAATGTCATATAATTCAAGTAACTGAGTTATTTGATTATGAGAAAACTAAAGTGTCGAACCGCTTCTCTAACAAATATTTAAGGTTAATATATATGTGACCACTTAGCAATGTGGCTTTTCTAATCAAAAATGTGTGTAAATAAAACAGGCTACAGTTACATGGCTACATACATCTTTGGGCATCCTCTGTTTCTTTATTCGAACGGAATATTCCATCTTGGATTTCATCCAGCCACAGGACTGCAGAATCATCTTTTGTTTCCTGGAGAGACGAGCAATAAAGAATTTATTTTGATGATCAAATCTATGTTGTGCAGACATTCATTTGCCAAAGTGAATCAGATCACAATTCCTACGACATTTAATCACACTGACTCACTGTTGTACAGCAGAGGGCACTGTGGCCCACCACAAATGCTAGATGACGGAAATGGGGAGTCAACAAACAGATCTGTAAGTGTGCGTGGACAGCTTATTCCCTATAAAAAAGTGTTTTCAAAACAGCCAATAAAAACCATATAACTATACATTTAAAGATAATTTCTATAGGTTGTAACTGGATAACAGTTTAACAAAAGTAGCATCTGAGGAGTTGCAAAGGCTTGCCAGACCAGTGGGGGAATTAGCTGGAATAGGGAACTTGCCGAGTACAGTTTAGGGATGTCCATTGAAGCATCCATCATGGATGGTTTCCAATATTTGGCAGGAAACAGTTGGTTAAAACTTCAATAGTTTGTAACCGCGTACGTGTAGCTATAAGAGTCAGCAGCTGCACATGCACAAAGAATAAAACCCTGACTAGTGGACCATCTGGGCCCTGCCATCAATGGTATAACCATCGACATTGGCAGTTAAGCATTGTTGGTCAATGGTCAACCTTAGTACGGTTTAAGACATGTGAGCACCATATTTTGCACCAATAAGAGAAAAAAATTAAGATTTCTTTTTGCATGGCAACAATATTAAAATGAGATAATGGAGTGCACAAGAGAGCTCCCTGCTTTACAAAAGGGGGCACACAGTGCCCCACAAGGGACTTTGTTTTCTCTAACTCTAAAGGAGGGGGGGGGTTGGGGTCTAGTTTACAGTGATGTTTTACTCCTCCGATGTACATTTACAAAGCCACAAAACTAGGTGCAAATTCAAATTCCAGAAGCCGTTCCTAGGACCGTGAAGTTGGCACACCTGCACAAATACAGGTGAAGGGCCCACATTTTTTTTTTCAGGTAACCATATAAGTGAAAGCAGGGTGATGTGTAAAGGAAATGTATTAGACCATAAAAACAGCGATAATGTTAGTCTCCTGTGTAAAAGCCCCCATACATCAGCAATCGATTGTGGCAAATCTGCAATTTGCAATCGATTGTGTATAAAAATCTGCAATGTATGGGTTTCACAGATCACAGATTGCAACCAAAAAGTGATTGGAATTGTTAAATCAGATTGTCCAACATGTTGGATTTCACAGATGGATTGGGACTGTAGATCGCTAGTGTATGGGCCTGATCAGCAGATTTGCAGACCAATACTAGTAAAATGATGGGCTTTTCAAGATTGCCAGATCTGTGTTTGCTGCAATCGATCTGCAAATCACTGAAAAAGATCTGTAATGTATGGGCGCAGATTGCTAGAATGGGAAATCGTAAAATCGGGCAATAAATCTTCAAATTGTTCAATTGTGGTTTTCAGATTGCTGATGTATGGGGGCCTTAAGTTGTGATGGGCAGAATATTTTCCCGTTAGAGATGAAGGGCTCACCTGTGATAGTGAAAACCAAACTGTGTGTAGCTCATTTAAAAGAAAGCTACAGGTTATTTAAGTCAAAGTCTTTTCTTGTTCCAATAGACCACACAGGCTTTGTGTGTGTGTTGAACACTACGAAGCACTACTCACCCTTAGTGTATGTAATGTATGTAAGCTAAGTGGCAATACACAACCAGAAAGCCTGACAACACTTAAAAGCCAGAAGCCAGTTAGGAGTTTGCACAAATCATAAATCAAACAACCAATGCCTGTTATGCTGCACAGGCCGTTATGGTAGCTCAGGGGTTAATGAAGGGGCCATCAACCTCTCCTGGGATGTTTAGGCATAGGAGTAAACAAACAGGAATGTACCAATCTAATGAAGGAAAGAGGGGGTAGAACTGGAGTTTTCAGTGACACTGTCCTATTCCCACAGTGCATTTTCAGCCTGTGTATATATTTTTTTTATGATAAGGCTACTAAGTGGCACTGGTTTACTATAATCTCTTATGGCGATATTTACCTTAGTCAAGTAAAAAGTATTGCTGATCGTTCAGTGCAGACACTACAGGGGATCAGGAACGACGGTACGATTACGAAGATTACGTCTTTCCTGATCGCCCAGTGTGTACGCACCTTTAGTTCCCTTAGTTCAATAGAAAGCCCAAACATATATAACTTACTGTGTGCACCTTCTTTGCAACAGGACTAGTACTCACACTCAGTTACATCTTCGTGATGGACAAGAGTACTCGTCTCTCACAAAGGGCTCCATTTAAGAACAAGTAATAGCACTTTTATCACTCGCTAAATGGGTTATGACATCTGTTCTTTATTTAGCAGACAGTGGTAAGCTTAGGTTACGGTCATTTGCAATATCCTCGGATAGAGGGACTTCTGGGTGTTAAACCCGGAAGTCCCTCTGGCACCCTTCTGCGCAAGTGCCGCAGAGGTGGGAAGAGGGATCCAGTTGGATCCCTCTTAGGGGGTGTCCCGAAAAGAAGCCCATAGGCATCGCATTCCGGTGCTTACTACATCGGAGAATTGCAGTAAAACCCCTGAAAATGCAATTTTCATGGGGTTTTACTGCATTTCTGCCCTTAGTATATCCCTCCAGGAAGCTCCAATCAGCATTTCAGATAAAAAAAAATGGAAAGGGTAACAGGAGGAGAGAAGCATCACTACCATACACAGGCCCCCATTTACTAACGAGTTTTATCACCAAAACAAGTGATAAATGTCACTCCAGCCAATCAGCTCCCAACTGTCATTTATTTTTTTTTTAACGGTTGACAGTTGAGAGCTGATTGGCTGGAGCACCATTTATCATACACAGTGACATTTATCACTCGTTTTGGTGATAAACCTAGTTAGTAAATGAGGTCCATAATCCCCTTCACTAACATTGGTAAGTTGATGCTATTCTACTTAGAGAGCAGGTAGACTCATTGGCACCTACACAATATGGGGTACCTAGCACACAAAGAAAAGGTCTCTGGTTGTCCCATACAGTGTTCTTGGGGACTTTCCCTATCGCAGGCTATATGGTAATAGAGTGCTGCCCTGCGACCCTAGGAATAGGATAGCATGGGAACACAGACTTTGGTAGATGGGTAAATTATGTTCGTCAGGAGGGTATGCAGTCGGGAAGCTGGCGGACGTAATCCCGACAGCCGGCTTCCCGACTGCTTTATTCCGGCGAGGGTTAAAAGACAGGCGTCTAAATCTAGATGCCTGTCATTTTACCGACGCCGGGAGACCGGCGCCCGGCATCCCGATCGAAGTGATGCCGGGCACCGCTGTGGACAGCCAGGGGGGGGGGTTGTATTAGGTTAGTAAATACTCACCAGGGTACGATCGGGATTTTCACCCATGTCTGGCAGCCGCTGTCAGGATTTGAACCGCCGGACTTGCGTAAGTCATACCGATTCCGTCAGCAGTACTGTGCTACTCATCTTACTGATACTGGAGTGTTTCGTCTCTTACCAGGAAACAGAACTCCATACCCCACAGTGTGGGTAAGATCTAATCTAGAGATTGTGGTGGACCTAGCAATTGTTTAAGATACCATTTATTGTTGTGATATTGGTGTGTTCTATTGCATTTTATAGTATTACTACATTAAAATGATAAAGATACTATTGTATCTTCACTGTTGTCTTGTCTGTGTAAGGTAACCTGTTTTACATAGTTAGCCCTGGCTGGAACACCTGGGTACCTCACAATCCAATATCTATTTATGAAATCTTGGAGACAGATGATGTGGAGAAGTTGCTCATAGCAACCAATCAGCATCTAACTGTCATTTTACAGGCTGTATTAGAAAAATTACAGTTAGAAGCTGATTGGTTGGTATAGGCAACTTGTCCACTTTCTCTCTCGCCAAGATTTGATAAATCTCCCCCTTAGTTCTCTACATACATAGCATCCAAGCACTTGTGACAGCTGGTCTTACTTTCTCATGATGCCTTTAATTATTAAATCAACTTGTTTTTAGGTTTAGTAGATTCATGCTTAACTCAACATATTCTTTCAAAGGCAAACACTAAATTAATTACATTTAACCTAGTTTTTGGGCGCTGCTTTGTGGCAAGTCCAGTCTCCTCTGCCTCACTGCGGTCTGGTACAGATGCAGTACAGCAGTGAGTTACTAAATAGAGATGCGTTTCCGGCTAGGCAGCTGTGGCTTTCACATCAGAGAGACAGAATGACAGAGCAATGGAGAATATCATCACAGAGGAAGTGCACAAAGAACGGACAGACACATGCTGTAAAATTGACAACGGGGATAGCAGTAAGGTAGTTTAAGTGGGAGGCAGAGAGGCTATATATAGTAGTTCTGTTTGTGCATTGCAAATGTGTTATTAAAATGGTTTTGAAGTAAAAGCATGCAGATAGACCTGCAGTCGCACACAGAATATAGGCATGCCACATATTTTAATCAGCAGAAGCTGTGTGTTCTATTTGCACAGCTGTGTACAAATAAGACGCATTTGAAGGTAAAAAGTTGCACGAAGAGACGCTCAGCGCTACAGAGTCACGCCACGGTATGGTGCGACTCGAAGGACTGTTCAACGTGCAAGGAGACTAGATGTATGTGGACACATCTGTATATACAGTCAGGTGCATAAATATTGGAACATTGACAGAATTTTCATATTTTGGCCTCTATTTACCACCACAATGGCTTTGAAATGAAACAAACAAGATGTGCTTTAACTGCAGACTTTCAGATTTAATTTGAGGGCAATTACATCCAAATCAGGTGAACGGTGTAGGAATTACAACGGTTTCTATATGTGCCTCCCACTTTTTAAGGGGCCAAAAGTAATGGGACAAACTAAACAATCCTAAATCTAACTTTCACTTTTTAATACTTTGTTGCAAATCCTTTGCAGGAAATTACAGCTTGAAGTCTGGAACACATAGACATCACCAGACGCTGGGTTTCATCCCTGGTGATGCTCTGCCAGGCCTCTACTGCAAATGGCTTCAGTTCCTGCTTGTTCTTGGGGCATTTTCCCTTCAGTTTTGTCTTCATCAAGTGAAATGCATGCTCAATGGGATTCAGGTCAGGGGATTGACTTGGCCATTGCATAACATTCCACTTTTTAGCCTTAAAAAACTCTTTGGTTGCTTTTGCAGTATGCTTCGGGTCATTGTCCATATGCACTGTGAAGCGCCGTCCAATGAGTTCTGAAGCATTTGACTGAATATGAGCATATAATATTGCCCGAAACACTTCAGAATTAATTCTGCTGCTTTTGTCAGCAGTCACATCATCAATAAATACAAGGGAAAAAGTTCCATTGGCAGCCATACATGCCCACGCCATTACACTACCACCACCATGCTTCACTGATGAGGTGGTATGTTTTGAATCATGAGCAGTTCCTTTCCTTCTCCATACTCTTCTCTTCCCATCACTCTGGTACAAGTTGATCTTTGTCTCATCTGTCCATAGGATGTTGTTCCAGAACTGTAATGGCTTTTTTTAGATGTTGTTTGGCAAACTTGAATCTGGTCTTCCTGTTTTTGTGGCTCACCACTGGTTTACATCTTGTGGTGAACCCTCTATATTCACTCTTGTGAAGTCTTCTCTTGATTGTTGACTTTGACACATATACACCTACCTCCTGGTGAGTGTTCTTTATTTGGCCAACTGTTGTGAAGGGGTTTTTCTTCACCAGGGAAATAATTCTTCTGTCATCCACCACAGTTGTTTTCCGTGGTCTTCCGGGTCTTTTGGTGTTGGGAGCTCTCCGATGCATTCTTTCTTTTTAAGAGTGTTCCAAACAGTTGATTTGGCCACACCTAATGTTTTTGCTATCTCTCTGATGGGTTTGTTTTGATTTTTCAGCCTAATGATGGCTTGCTTCACTGATAGTGACAGCTCTTTGGATCTCATATTGAGAGTCGACAGCAACTGATTCCAAATGCAAATGTCACACCTAGAATCAACTCCAGACCTTTTACCTGCTTAATTGATAAAGAAATAACGAGGGAATAGCCCACACCTGTCCATGAAATCGCTTTTGAGTTGATAGTCCCATTACTTTTGGCCCCTTAAAAAGTGGGAGGCACATATAGAAACCATTGTAATTCCTACACCGTTCACCTGATTTGGATGTAATTACCCTCAAATTAAATCTGAAAGTCTGCAGTTAAAGCACATCTTGTTTGTTTCATTTCAAAGCCACTGTGGTGGTGAATAGAGGCCAAAATATGAAAATTCTGTCAATGTCCCAATATTTATGCACATGACTGTATAAAAGGTGCCCTCTGTTAAGTTTCTAAAAAAAAAAAAAAAAGTCCCTTAACACACAGATCCTCACTCGCTCACAAGAACTGTCTCAGTTACCGGCATTGTTACTTCTCGCATAAGGGTCATTCAATTTGCGACAATGAGCACAAGGTGCCGGCATTACAAACATTTCTCCCTCCTGTCACAACTACCAACATTGAGGATTTTGCCTTATACCCCATAGAGGTGCACAGGAAAATTTGTAATCTTGAGCTGCTATATACATCATCAGTAATTGAATACCCCCTAAAGGTCAAGTCACAATGTTACCGGGATACACACAGACTGTTCTGTCCCGCTTACTTTTCCTGTGGGACTGACACAAAGCACTACATTGTTGTGACAGCAACAATAAAGGAGTATGAGGCCTACAGAAGTCGTCGCTATATCAGACTTTTTATTTCTCGTTACCCAGGTTGCATTGATGGGCTTAGGAAGTGCTGCAGCCATGGACATGCTCTGACCAAAAGTGAAAGAAGGATTTCACATCAGCAAAAAGTGTACCATCTGGCAGATGCATGGTGCAGGTCACTCGTATTGGATGTCATGTGCTTTTTTTTTTTACACCCTAGATTGTGTACATTTCCCTCCATTTTGCATCTTGGGTTGCCTCAAGTGTTCTATCTACTTAGGATTAGTGTTTTTTGCGCAGCTAAGTCTCAAAATCTGTGGTGCGCTACACAGGGCTATTTGGCATGATTTGAGGGTAGGCTTAGTTTGAGTTTCTCCCACTGGAAAATTATAACTTGGGATGCTTTTCCTGCATTTTGCATAAACACAACAAAAAAGAACTATCCTGATAATATGAGATATGGTAAGAACTTACCCTTGTTATCTCTATTTCTACGAAGTCCATAGGGTTCCACAGGATACCTTGGGTATAGGTGTGACGTCAGTCGCAGGGCACCAAAGAGTTAAGCTTTCAGCCTCCCAGGATGCACTAGGTCCCCCTCCTATACCCCGCCCCCAGGCCAAGGCACCTCAGTTAGTTACCAAGCCATAGGCCGGAGGAGGAGAAGGAAGAGAGAGAACAAAGATCTGGACACATACAAGAATCACATTCTCACCAGAGGGAGACGGAAAACCGGTGACCAGAGCAAAGCCCATCTGCAGCACAGGTGCGACAGGGCGGGAGTCCTGTGGAACCCTATGGACTTCGTAGAAATAGAGATAACAAGGGTAAGTTCTTACCATATCTCATATTTTCTACTTCAGGGTCCATAGGGTATCCACAGGATACCTCGGGGATGTCCCAAAGCAGTAACCTTTAAGGGTGGGGACGCTCCTGTGCAGAAAGGAGAATCCGCCGCCCGAAGGAAGCATCCTGAGAGGCGAAGGTGTCAAACCTGTAATACCTCACGAAGGTATGGACAGAAGACCACGTAGCAGCCTTGCAGATCTGAACTGCCGAGGCACCACGTCAAGCTGCCCACGAAGGACCCACAGACCTAGTGGAATGAGCCTTCAGAGAAGGAGGGACCGGTAGGCCTTCATGAAGATAAGCTTCAGAAATAGCCATACGGATCCAGGCTGCCAAAGTTTGCTTTGAAACAGGCCAACCCTTTTTACAGAAGCCATAGAGGACAACAAAGCGTCCGACTTCCTAAACAAAGAAGTGTGGTCCACATAAGTCCTTAAGGCCCGCACAACATCCAAAGAGGCCTCACCCACGGAAAGACCCGGTGAGTTAAAGGCCGGAACAACTATTTCCTCGTTAACATGAAACTGGGAAACAACTTTGGGAAGAAACTTGGGCCGAGTGCGGAGCACTGCCCTGTTCCCATGAAAAACCAAGAAAGGGGGTCTACAAGAAAGAGCCCCTAACTCAGAAACACGTCTGGCTGAAGCAACGGCCAGAAGGAAAACAGTCTTAGCTGTTAGCCATTTAATATCCACTGAGCCCAGTGGTTCAAACGGCGGTCCTTGGAGAGCCCTCAGGACCACAGCCAAATCCCAAGGCGCCACAGGTGGAACAAAGGGCGGCTGAATACGGAGAACACCTTGCATAAAGGTGCGCACATCCGGGATTGTAGCAATCCTACGGTGAAACCAGACAGATAGGGCCGAAACCTGTACCTTCAAAGAAACAAGGCGAAGCCCATGATCTAGTCCCGCTTGCAGGAAGGCGAGAATCCGAGACAGACGAAACTCCCGCGGTGCATAACCTCTCGGTCGACACCACTGGAAGAACATATGCCACACGCGATGGTATATCCTCGCGGAAGACGGTTTCCGAGCTCGTAACATGGTACGCACCACAGAGCTGGAAAACCCCCGGGACCTCAGCATGGCCGTCTCAATAGCCACGCCGCCAAAGACAGCCGAGTCAGGTCCGGGTGAAGACAAGGACCCTGAGACAGAATGTCCGGTCGTAGCGGCAACCGCAGAGGACTGTCCACGGACAGACCCTGAAGGTCTGAGAACCAGTGCCGTCTGGGCCACGCGGGAGCTATCAACAGGAGCATCCCTCCTTCCTGTTTGAATTTCCGGACTACCCGTGGAAGAAGGGAGACCGGAGGGAACAGGTATGTGAACCTGAACGTCCACCGGACGGACAGAGCATCCACCAGAGACGCCCCTTCGTCTCTTGTGCGAGACCCGTACACCGGCAACTTGTTGTTGTGCCGGGACGCCATGAGGTCGATTTCTGGAAGACCCCACCTGTCCACCAGTAGTTGAAAAACGTCCGGGTGCAGGGACCATTCCCCTGGATGAACGTCCTGGCGACTTAGAAAGTCCGCCTGCCAATTTAGCACTCCCGGGATGAAGACCGCTGATATGGCCGGAAGATTGCGCTCCGCCCAAACCAGGATCCGAGAGACCTCTACGAGAGCCTCCCGACTGCGAGTTCCTCCTTGCCTGTTTATGTAGGCCACGGTGGTAGCATTGTCCGACTGGACCTGCACCGGGTGACCCTGGAGAAACCGCTGTGCCTGCAGGAGAGCATTGAAGACCGCACGGAGTTCCAAGATATTTATTGGAAGCTCCGCTTCTGTCGGCGTCCACCTGCCCTGGAACAAGTGTGGACCCGAAACTGCTCCCCAGCCCCGAAGACTGGCGTCCGTTGTCAACAGGACCCAATTTGGAACCCAGAACGGACGTCCCTTGTTGAGGTGGGTCGTCTTTAACCACCACGCAAGGGACAGGCGAACCTCCGGGGTGAGCACAATCGTCTGGAACTTCAGAGACTGAGGCAGCCCGTTCCACTTGGACAGGATCAGGTGCTGCAGAGGTCTGGAGTGAAACAGGGCGTATTCCACCATGTCGAACACCGACACCATGGAGCCCAGTAACCTCATCGCCGAGTGTAAGGACACCCGGCGGCTGTGCAGACAACTGCGCACCCTTGACTGTAAAGCAGAGATCTTGTCCTCCGTCACGAAGATCCTTTGCTGTCCCGAGTTCAATAAGGCTCCAAGATGCAGAATCCTCCGAGACGGGATTAGAGTGGACTTCTGCCAGTTGATTAGCCAGCCGTGCCGTTGCAGCAGTGCAATGGTCAGGTCCAAGTGGTGTAACAGGAGCTCTGGAGATCCTGTCACCAATAACAGGTCGTCCAAGTACGGCAACATGCGGACTCCTTGCAGCCGCAGAGAAGCCGCCATGACCGTCATCACCTTGGTGAAACACGTGGTGCTGTCGCCAGGCCAAAAGGTAACGCCCGAAACTGGAAATGGTCGCTGCGGTTGCAAACAGAAAGAACTCTTGATGGCGCAAAAGAATAGGGACATGCAGGTAAGCGTCCTGTATGTCCAATGACACCATGTAGTCCCCAGGTTCCAGCGCCAGAATGATGGACCGTAGGGTCTCCATCCGAAACTTCGGGACCCGCAAAGACTTGTTGAGTGCTTTGAGGTTGAGAATCGGACGATATGACCCATTGGGTTTCTGTACCAAAAATAGATTTGAATAGAAACCCTGGCCCCTCTGGGAGAATGGAACAGGCACTATAACTCCAGCCTGGAGCATAGTGTGCAATACCTTCCGCAGCTCCGTAGCCTTGTTCCGGTCTGATGGTAGACCCGTGGTGAAGAATCGAGCCGGGGGTCTGTGCCGGAAGGAGAGGGCGTACCCGTGAGAGACCACCTCCAGAACCCAAGTGTCTGTCGTAGTGAACGACCAACACCGGGAGAACTGCAGCAGGCGGCCTCCCACCCTGGGATCCCCCAAGGGGAGACCCGGACCGTCAGGCCGCAGGCTTGTCATCTGGCTTGGGGGCCGGACGTCTGGTACTCCATGCCTGTTTCCGGGACTTGCCCGATTTCTTAGGGCCAGCCTGTCGAGGAAACGACTGTGGTTTGGGCCTGCCCTGGGCCCTAGATGACCGAAAGGACGATGGTCCAGAACCAGAAGGAGCAGCGGCCGACGGGAGACAAGCAGATTTGGCTGCCGCCAGCGTGGCCACAATCTTATCCAGATCCGGACCGAAGAGAACTTCTCCGGTAAACGGCAACGCTTCCAGACCTTTCTTGGATCTGCGTCCGCCTTCCAGGATCGCAGCCACAAGGTGCGACGAGCAGCTACCGCTGCTGAAGAAATTCTAGACACCAGAGTACTAATGTCTAGAGCCGCCTCGTTGATGTAGGTGGCCGAATCACGGAGATTGCCAATCAACTCCGCTTGTTCGGCCGGACAGTCGGATTCAAAAGAAGCCTCTAATGAATCCGCCCAGCGCTCCATCGCTCTGGCAACCCAGCAAATGGCCATAGCCGGCCGTGCTGCCCCCCCTGCAAGGGAATAAGCGGACTTCAGGCAGATTTCTACCTTGCAGTCCGTAGCATCCTTAAGGGAGGACATGGATGGCATCGGCAATGTGGCACTACGGACAAGACGGGTCACGTGAGAATCCACCTGTGGAGGGGATTCACACTTAGCAAAATAATTATCCGCGAACGGATAAGCCACCGCCAGGCGTCTCTGCGGCTGGTATCTTTTGCCAGGTTGTTTCCACGCCTCCTCTAAATGGTCCACCAACTGACCCGAAAGAGGAAAGACTGTGGCATCGCCCTTCACATCTTTGAAAAAGGCATACTTAGATTTAGCCGCTGGGGGAACTTCGTCCTCAATCACCAAGGCTGTGCGGACCGCCCGAATAAGTCCAGGAATATATACTTTGGACTTAGCATCAGCGTCCTTAGTATGGAAAGGTTCCTGATCGTAAGGATCCAGAATCTCCCCATCATCAGACGTCCCTTCGTCATCCTCATAAGGAGCGGACAGAGACGCCACCGGCCTTTTATGAGGCCGCATCACAGACTCCCCTTGCAATACATCCGACAAGTGCTGTAAAGAACTCGTCAGGGAGTTAACCCACGCTGGCTCCTGAGAACCCGGGTGCGGGGAAATAGGGAGACTGTGGGGTACCACCAATTGTCGTGGGAACCCCTGCATGGGTGACGACACCACAGACTGCTGGGACAAACCCATCGGAGTAAACGCGGGCTGCGGAGCTAACTGGCCCACTAAAGCTGTTAACGCCTGAGCGAAACAAGCCCAGGGCGGCTCCTGTACCGGTGCTGTAACCGTAATAGGCCGCGCCATGGACAACACTGCCGGCAAAGGCCCTCCGCGCTACCCTCCCCCTCCGCTAACGGTACTTTGCACGTGGTACACTGTAGCCGGAGGGGAAAATCACTTTCAGACATGATGGCACCACGTATGTGACCTCTCTCACCAATTAAGTATTAAATAGGCGAGAGACCACCCTGCAGCACCGCACCGCAAGGGCTTTAGCAGAAAGAACAGGGACAGTAATAAAGCTGACAGTTTAGTGAAGAATAGTTACAGGCAGCGCTAGCACAGTCACATACAATGCAGAGAAATAACAATTCCTGCACTAACAGCGCTGATCACTCAACTACACAGACACAGGGCCTGGTAGGACACAGCGCTGCATACACAGACCTGAGCCACAGCGGAGGAGAGGTATGCGGGGGGACCCAGACCACGATGCTTCCTTCCAGACTTCCAGCAGCGTTCACCATGCGTTGCAGAGAAGATGGCCGCCGAGGAGCAGAGAGAAGCTGGCCTGGGGGAGGAGCGCTGACACAGGACCAGTCAGCACAGTGCAGAGAGGGCTGTGTGCAGCGGGGGAGGCGCCGGCTGTGAGACAGGGAAGGCGCGCTCCCCTGGCATGCATTTAACCCCTGGGACGCCGCAGCGCTACCGCTCTGCTGCGGTCCGCTGTCCCAGGGGGTAGTGGAAGCGCAGGTTGGTCGCCTGGCTCCACGCTGCAGCCAGTCCCCAGGGAGCCCCCTGCCTGGGGACTTAGGACCATGTGATCAGCGGGGACCCACCGCGGGACCCCGCTGCTTACCTCTGTCCCCCTTGAATCCGGCCATGGTCCGGAGCATCTGGGGTCACCGCTAGCTGTGACCCCAGACGCCCACCAGCATCCCCGGATCAGTACCGGCGTTCTGGTACCGGCGGGGTGTAGGGAAGACAGCATGGACGTCAGGACTGACTGTCCATGCTGTTCATCCAGTTGTGCAGCCACAGCTGCATGAAGAATAAGCTTCAGGGGCTCTTCTAGCCCCCACTCCAACAGGTGCACCCGACTCCGGCCGGGCACCAAACTAAACTGAGGTGCCTTGGCCTGGGGGCGGGGTATAGGAGGGGGACCTAGTGCATCCTGGGAGGCTGAAAGCTTAACTCTTTGGTGCCCTGCGACTGACGTCACACCTATACCCAAGGTATCCTGTGGATACCCTATGGACCCTGAAGTAGAAAATTGATTTAAAGCATCTTTCCGCGGATTATACAAAGTGATCAAACACAGTAAAAATTTGCTCTGAGTAATGTAACATATGAGTATATAGTTGCCAACCAACTGAGACATGTTGGGTTTCACACAGTCATTGCTGTTTTATTAATGTTTTACTAAATTTGGTTGTCATCTAACCATATCCTAGATGACTCTGTGGTGAGTGCACAGTGAGTTGCAAAGCTCATGACTAAATAAGGCAATATTGCCCCAGTGTGATTTGCAGCCCAGTCTGGCAGCCCCTGATCTCAGTGAATAGAAATAGTTATTTCAGCCCAGCTCAGCAGCAGGAGGAAATGCTTGGACTGGGAATCAGTTCCTGTACAAATTCACATACACCCTGCCATGGAGCCAATGCATGATGTGGCTGGAAGTTTTAACTCTTATTTACGCAGCCAGGGCTGTATTTTCTTTTACTTCAACCAATTTCACTGTATTATATATTAATAAGAAGAAATGCTGCATAAGGTTCATAAATACCACAGTATATAAAACGTAAAATCGAGAAAATCTGCTTTACCTAAAATATAGCCAGTGCTTTCAACCTAAAGTCACAAGCAATATACAATATTTCAGGAGTTAAGAAGGACCTGATATAAACAATATACAAAATATCAAATATTCACCACAGCTGAATTGATGAGACTAAAAACAAACTTTGGCCCCCATTTATCAACAATACATAACCCCTTTAGCGCTCGCTAAAAGGGTTATGCCAGGTTTTTGGATTTAACAAACTGGGGTAATCCCAGATTACCGCTATTTGTCAAGCATCGCTCTCACCATCTTTTAGATGGCGAGAGTGATGCGAGCCCCATTGCCGGCAATGGAGACCCGGCAGTGCCTTTTCGGCTTCAGCGAAGCCTTCCAGGCACTGCTGGGTCCCTGTGTCATAGACATGCGCAAAGGGACCGTCTCGCATGCGCATAACACCAGAGCCCCGTCGCTGGCAGTGTAGGCAGCCAGCAGCCCAGCGGAGGACATCGCCGAGGACTTCGCTGGACTTTGTGGAACCTTGAGTATCACAGTGATACTAAACTAAAAGTTTCACTGGCTTTTAATATCGTTGATAAATAGGGACCTTTATTCAATAACTTTAAATGTATAGAAAATTGAGACACTGATTTTATGTGCACTTTTCACTGCATTGTACACTAAAAAATATCCATATACATCATTTTTAATTTTCAGTAACTTATGTACAGGGAGAGATGCAGGAAGGGGAGAAATGCGGTCAAACCCCGAAAATGCGGGTCTGACCACATTGCTCATATGCACTCCGGGACTTCATTGCGGTGGGTAAAGCCATCTTCCTGACGGCATTACCCATAGAAGCCTATGGGCTTCTTTCCACAGAGTGCGTATAGAGGGATCCAATCGCATGCGCAGAAGGACGCCGGAGGGGCTTCTGGGTCATAGACCCGGAAGTCCCTCCATCGCAAAGGGCCGCTTATATCAGAGCGGTCCTTTGCGGGGATCTTCATGCATACCGGCATTACCAACGCCAGGCATGCATGTGATGACTGGCAGAATGCATCGCGAGTGCGATGCATCATGCATCCCGCCCTTTGTGTATTACCTAAAGGGTTTAATACAGTAATGCAAAAGCTACAAAAAAACAGTACATACATTATACAGGACACACTGCATACTACAATAAGCCACTGCGGATAAGTTGTCTTGTGCGTTTTTGCCCTCATTTTGGGGCTGATTCTGAGATGGATGCAGACGAGGTTGTGTCTTTTGCCACAGTCACGTCTTTATGATAAGACCGCAACTGATTCTGAACATACTGAGACGCCCACCTGCAGCGGAGCTAATCCGTAAAAGGTGAATCTTTAGACGCACCATCAGAGCTTGCACCAACCCTATGGCAGGTGTAATTTCTCCATCTGAACATGGCGCGCTGAGTCAGCGCTAGATGCAGTGGCTGTCAGCATTACGCCCGCATCTGGCTAGCCACTTTCAGGTTACTTCCCTGGAACGCCCACAGAAATCTGCAGCCTGTGTGTCCAAAATCGTTTTGCATGGGATGTATGTGCAGTGCAATTCGGACGAATTTGCAGACTTACATCTTAAAACTGTGTGCGGCATCGACACTGAAATCCACCTCTGAATCAGGCCCTTTATGTGAAAGTTTAGTTCTTGGGTATAGATATAATTTATTTGGGAAAGTAAAGGCTTACTGTGTATGAGAAGGCTGCAAGCATAGTCCTACCTAAGTCCTGCCTACTGCTCCTAACATCACACTGACACTATTGTCTCAACATCATAAGTGTTACAGCGGAGACCCTCACCATCAGTAACGGGAGCAGAAGGTGTTGTACTGATATAGGGATATGCAGAGCCGTAACTAGACATTTTGATGCCCAGTGCGATAAAGTTCATTGGTGCCCCCCCACTCAAATATATATATATATATATATATATATATATATATATATATATGTGTGTGTGTGAAGTAAACAGCGGCACTCACGGGACTCCCAATAACTACTTCTTGACACAACAGTGTAGTTCAACGTTTCAGTCTCTTGGTAGACTTTTATCAAGAACGTTCTTGATAAAGGTCTACCAAGACTGAAACGTTGAACTACACTGTTGTGTCCAGAAGTCATTATTGGGAGTCCCGTGAGTGCAGCTGTTTACTTCATCTATACTTTAGGTACCAATACCTCCGGAGGGCACCAGGGCAAGTACCTCCTTTACGTTGTGGAGTGCCAGCATACATTGACATTATATATATATTCTTTAAACAAACAGAAAATAGCAGCTGCTCAAATCAATCTGGCACTACTCTTCACCTGCATGACAGGGAGGGGTCATACCAAGTAGAAAAAAAGGTGTGTGTGTGTGTGTGTGGGGGGGGGGGGGGGTTTAACACCCTATTGTTCCTCAGCACACTGAATTGCACCTGCAACAATACATGAAGACTATATGGTGATAGAAATTCAGAGATATTAGTTGAATGCATTTGCAAATCCATGGGAAGCTGCTAGGCAATGTCAAGGCTTCTCTGTTACTAGCAGTCCCTAACACTAAGGGGTTCAAGTCCGTGGAGCAGGGACTGCTAGTAACAGAGAAGCCATGACGTGGCCTAGCAGCTTCCCATGGATTTGCAAATGCATGCAACTAACATCTCTGAATTTCTATCACCATATAATCTTTAATCAGCAGCACAGCCCAGCCTAGGAGTGGTAATGGCCGGGGCAGGCTGCTGGCCACTGCTCTTGGATACCGCCGCCCCAGTCTGTGTCTAAAACACTGGACCGGACCTCACCTGGCAGGTCATCAGTCCTGTCATCCAGTGTCTACACTCGGACTCTAAACACACAGCGCCACAGCACCGCGCCACTCTCTGCCATCCAGCCCTACCCGACAACAGACATGAGCAGCTCCTCACTGATCTGTGGGAGCCTTCGGCGGGGAGACGTCATGTCGTCTCTGCCGTCCCAATAGGTTGCCGGGACTGAGGTACGCTGTGTCTGTCATAAGGAGGCGGGGAGGCTACAGCTGTCCGACTCCTCAGTGCTAGGCGCCGCGGCCACCCGGCGCCAGATTCCAGAGGATAGAATGAGGTCAGTGGTGGGCAGCCTATGTTCCGCCCTCAGCGCTGTTGCGCTCTGTGCAGTGGCACAGACTGCACCACCCTAGCTACGACCCTGGGGATGTACTTGTTGTCTAATTGTGCATGGGCCATCCATTCTGAAGCCGGCTTAGCGAGATCCCTATAATGGGACAATGGGTGGGTGTGTTTACTTAAAATGAATAAGCTGAGAAGTGCCTGTACTAGACCAAATAACACACCTTTCAATGCAATAGGTGTATAAAACATTTTTAAGTAAAGACAAATACCATTTATCAGACTCCATAGTAAATACTCTGCTTCCCATATAATGTTCTAGAGCACACGCTCACCTGAGCCTTTTCTCTTTTTGCCCGGACCAGAGTATCCTGGTAATGCTGAGCCACACTGGGTTCTACTCCTTCCAACTTTGCTGCTGGCAGCTGTAAGGCCTGCAAGGTCTTACTGGCATCACCTTCATCCAAAGCTTCATTAATGTGCCCAATCGCCAATATCCCTAGAACAGGCACGAGAGAAGAGTTTGATCCCAGAGTTAGTTATACATACAGTATATGTAAATAAACATTTGCCAGTGGCTGTCGGTACCAATTTTACATTTTAAAATGATCAGAGATTTACCATCCTAATTTGAAGGCTCATAAATTACTGTTCAAAGATGCCCATGTACATGTGACTATGGCAACCAATCAGGCTGTTTTAGACCTTATTGCTACAAATATGTAATTGAGGCCTGGTGCCAAAATTTGCCTAAGATGAGCATGGTGTAACATTGAAGTAGTTTTACTGGGTGCAAAGTGCTACAGTATGCATAATTTTTCAAAATGCAATCTAATATTTTATAATCTATTGTAATTTTGTTCTGAAAGCAGAAACACTTCTCTGCTAGACTAGGTGTGTTTGCTCTATATTTGGAAAAGGATGCACAAGCTGCACCTAGTTCTCCCATTAGCCAACGCAAACTTCTGCTTTATGCTGCTGAATATACCAGTCTTCTTGCTCTGCAAATCAATGCACTTTGGAGGGAAGAGATCCTGTACTGGGCCTCAACGTCTCATATATGTCTATATGACCATAAATGGTTACATTTGAGAAGAAAAATCTATGGGGGCCCCTCAAATCCATAACCAGCCCCCAACCTCCACCATTTTAATTGTATCTACATTTTTATTGACTACATTATGACTGTAAACATTTTAACCCTGTCGATATGTTGGTGTTAACCTTATGACTTGTCGACATTTCAACCTGTCTATATATTGACTAAATTATGTCAATGTCAACATTTTGACTGTCTACATATTGCTTGATGACATATAGTCCATGGCATATAGTCAGGATGCCAATCATGAGAATACAGATGATCACAATAACAACAATTTCCCAGGGTAAGTATTAGGGATAGGTTGCAGTAT
The DNA here is from genome assembly GCA_031769625.1 of Taudactylus pleione. Lineage (NCBI taxonomy): Eukaryota > Metazoa > Chordata > Amphibia > Anura > Myobatrachidae > Taudactylus > Taudactylus pleione. Next base: position 14,413,347 of record JAUIMM010000128.1, read on the forward strand.
GGGGCAGTTAGAGTTAGGCTGCAGGAGTGGTGCCTTAGGGTAAGGGTTGAGATTTGTGTTAAAATACTTACCAAAGTCCTTGGGATTTTGACGGTCGGGTTGCCGCTGTCTTTAGTCTGACAGTTGGGATCCCGTACCCCAAACCCAGCCCATTTTGACCTTTTGGTTATCTACATATTGTACCGGTCAGCATTATGGTGTCTATATGTTCAATGTCTTAATTGTTACTTCTAAGTAAGACACCCAGTCCAGCTGCCATCCTTCTACTAACTACACCAGGTTTTATAGCAACTCATGGTCAGGCCATAGCGAAACTCCACTGCAATGCACTGAAGTGATAGGCTGCTAGCATAAGGTGTGCTAAGAGCATATGTTCTGTTATCTGCATAATATGCACAATCTCAGGTAATTTAAGATACCCGCATCTCTGAAAATAATGCAAATTTCTTATTTTTAAGGACACAGTTTAAGTCCAACTCTACATGAACCCCGCATAGTACTGTAGCAGATCAGTAACAAATTGTGTGACACTGACAAGCTGTATCAGTTTGGGATAATATACCAGTTTTCTTAAAGATAGGTTTTGTTTCAGTAGCCAAGCATCTTATTTATGCTGATAACAGGTGGATTTATCTGCATGAAGAGTTCAGCACTTAGAACATCTGCACTAAGTGAATAGGATTTTTTTTCATGGACTAGAGCACCACGTCACACAGACATAGGACTGAATCTGTATAAAGGCCACGTAGATCCAGGGGTGGCAATTTTCTCACTGTGCAAGTCATTTTATTAATAAAAACTTAAAACAGTTAAATATGGACTGATTGAAGGCAAAGTTACTTAAAGAATATCTAGTACTGTGCAGATAGACCCTGGCATCACAGGGTAAATGTACAAGATAATTCAGACTACTACAAAGGACTACCAACACAAAAGAAAATTCTTAATATCCCAAAGCATAAACCCTTCCCACTTGCTCCATCCGCTGACAATGTAATATCTGACCTTTTCCAGTTTCTTAGCTAGGAAGAACTGTAATGCTGCTGGATTCATCTGAATAACTAGCCAGAATCGTGAAATATCCAAGCAGCTATTCTACTGCACCAGGACAGCCAGGAAGCTGGCAACATTAATTCAAATAAGTACATACTGGCATGTTCCTCATGTACTGTGTTATTGACATGATTCACGCATCCCTGGATGTCATTCCATGTGATAAACTTATTCCCTTCTTCGCGGGCCTGTTGTTTCATTTTTATCAATTCATCAACGTATCTGTGGGAACAAAATGAATCAGTACACCTCTGTACACAAAATAAATGATATCTGCATCTCTAGCCTAGCATATCATATAATTTGGATGGGCTTCCTTAAAATGTCTGCCATTAAAACCGTGAATAAATTATATTTTTATTTACAACTTACATTTATGTTTATTATTTTATATAGAAAGGAGCCTGCACAAAAATCTATTGCTATATCTTTTCTACTGCTGAACCTACACAGACTGATCATGGCACTACAATGGAACGCCAGGATTGGTTTCCAATTTGTCAGCGCGCTTAGGTGGTCAATGACACCAGACAACAGCACAAACAAATAGGATTCACTTCCAGGTCATTCCCATAACGGTACTTATTTTGGAGCCGCACATGTACTGATTAAACGAGATCTGTACGTACATGAATCGCCTGTAGTTACCCTACATTACATTTGCAGCACCCCGATGCATGCGCAGTCTGCTAACAGAATTACGAGACCTGTAATGGTGGGTATACACTGGGCGATATTACTGAGCGACTGCACGATTACGACATCGTAATCGTGCAGTCGCTCAGTAATCGTGCACAAATCGTGCACTTCTATGTCGGAAACGACCAGCGATGCGCACTCCCGCTGGTCGTTTCAGACATTGTCCATCTTCTGAACATGCAGCACAATCCGACGATAACGACAGATTGGCATGTTCGGGAATGATGGACAGTGCCTGCACTGAACGACTGATCATTCAGTGCAGACACTACAGGGGATCAGGAACGACGGCACGATTACGATGTCGTAATCGTACTGTCTTTCCTGATCGCCTAGTGTGTACGCACCTTAAGACGACAGAATTACACTCTGAATCAGGCCATGTGTGTCTGTTGAATTTCTGCATTCAAAAGAAAGCCAGCCAGGAAAGGGGCATGGCATCAATATGGGAGAGGTGGGGGCACTCAAGAGGCTTAGGGGGAGTGGGTACAAATTGCCTGGGCCTATGTAGGGGCCCCGGAATGCAGGAGAGGTGTAACCACGCCCTCCCACATGCAATATTTGACCAGAACTTACTACTCTAGTACAGAGGTCATGCCTTCAGTATTATTTATTTCTTGTGTGAGCTCCATCTAGTGGTCAGACTCCTATTTCACACAATTTTGGGAGTTCGTCCAATCAAGGCTTTCACTAAAAGCAACACAAGGACATTCTGGGAGTAAGAAGGAAATTTCCCGTTTCACTAAGTGTGATGAAGGAACAGCATTTTGTAAATTCTCCCCTCTGGTAGCATCAATGTTTCACTCACATAAAGATGTGCTGTCATACACCTAGCATCAATACCCCATGTGCCGTGATACGCCTGGCACGAGTGATATATACAAGTGTCGCATATCAAATTAATCACTACAGTCTTATAGTGCATCCTAGTCCCACCACATTGCGACGAAGATGAATTTTCCAGCAAAAAAAAGATGCTCGGCAGCATGGGACCTGGCGTGCCAGGAGGGGCTGTTTGATGCTACTGCAGCAGTAGTGTAGGACGACACATCTGTGCATTCTTTAATCCTATGATAAATACAACATTGTTGAAATTTGGCTCATTATAAAAGTAGAAGAAGTTGTCTGTCAAACTGCACACGCTTCCAGAGCGACGTCTGGCAAGGACAGAACAAACTCCAATCTACAAATGGAATAATTGCATTTCAGTGACTCTCCCAAGAAATAAATAGTGACATCTAAAGTCACCCCAGTCTCATACAGACCTCTGAATGTTCTCATGCTCCACATCCATCAAGCCTGTGACTGGGTTGGTCAGCTGTCTACAGATGGTATTTACATCGCCTGTATCTATAGCCCTGTTAATTAGAGCCACGGATGACAACATTTCTACAGCTACTGAGAGCTCAGAGTGATTGAGGTTCCCCTGTAAGAGAAAAAGATGTCAAAACAACTATTCGCTAAGTGGGCTATATGTTACCAAGAATGAAGATATTAAAAATGAATTAGAAAGATTACATAAAGTTTATGAAAGTGAGAAAGCTAAACTGCTAAAATATATGTGTCTTTAACGTGTTTCTTCAGCATTGCAGTAGACATTTTATATGCATATTATTTATTATCCAGTCTAATCACCCTTGTTCTTATCTCCCAGCTCCAAGCCTACCGGGTGGGTTGTACAGTGATGTCCCCAGCTGAGAGCCCCCATATGTTTGGCCCTCAAGAAATTCGGAAAACATCATTATGGTGGTAATTCTTTCATAAAACCCATAAAATGTCTATATAAGGAAATGAGAGCATATTGGTGGACCTATGATTGCACATGTGACCTGAAAGAGTAAGTCTCATTATAAATTTCCTCCTTCCCCATAGCCTTAATAGTTAATCATTATCGGTGTCTCTATCCTTCCCTCTATCCATCTTACCAAGCACAGGCAGGAAGGCAAAATATCAGTGGAGGGTGCAGGACTTTATTCTGCCTATTATCCAAGCTATTGTCTGGCTGTTTCTCCCTCTATATAATGTGGTATGTTTGACAGCCCATTAAACTATACTATAATAAAACATTTACAAACTATTACAGTGAGCATCCTATGGAGACAGGGTCAGCCAGGCAGCACTTTGGTGAGGAGCGTGTCCAGACTCTCAGTTGGTTGTTAGGTACAGGAAGTCCCGCCTTCTCCCCTTTTATTTCACATTCAAGCACAGACTTTGGTTTTGTTTGTTCAATGCCACGTTTAGCAAATCATAAGTCCATCCCAAAGGACTAAAGTTAGACTTTTCATAAAAGCTGAAACGTATTATGTGTCTGGGAGGAAATGATCACAGATTTGGCCAGCTTAGATGTGTGTGTGCCTGTTTATTATTTCATTGTTTCTGGCACTGACACAATCACATACTTCCTCTGCAGTAAGAGAGTCCACTTTTTTTTTTATAAACAAGCCTGGTTTTACCACCCCACATGGCATCGTTAGGTTTTACTTAAAATACAATTTTTCGCTCATTTTGGAGAAACTTTGTCAATGAATGAGCTTATTCTGTCACTTCATACATTTATTTTCTTCATTTTTGTGTGGTTTGTTTTTATTTGCGCAGCATACAGCATCATTGTTTCTGAAGTACACTGATCCTAGAAACCTTATATTCCATATCTCCTAATGAAACAAATGGCTATTAATCACTGGCTAACACCTGGGAGAAATTACACAGGTGACACCAATTATTTCACTTCTGTGAGAAGAAATCTGGAAAACATGCACAGTCAGTGATTTATGAGAAACTCTGCAGTAAACTGCCTCTTCTGTACAACTTATTCAGTAAGTTAGCCTGACAACACAGCAAAAACAAAAAATTATGTAATGCGTAATGTCATTTGTAGTTCTTTATGGAAGTGCTGTATGGCAATGCTGCACTGACCTCTGGGCTTTGCTGCTGTAATGTGCTCAGCTCTCTCTGGTAAAGATCTTCTGCAAATGGGTGCACCTCTGGCAGCTGTGCATCTGGGTTCATCAACTCCTGTACAGTCTCCTCAGCAACCCCCTTCCTGATGGCATTATTTATCCTGACCACTGCAACCAGGCCTGCACAGGACATAGTAGTAGTGGGAAGAGGTAGAAAGTCATTGTTAGTTTTAATATATATATATATATATATATATATATATATATATTAGATGGGTCACTAGCAAATATGGTAGTGCTCTATGAATTGACAATATGAGGATTTCATTTATTCTTAAAAACAGTAGACCCAAAGGGTAATTTTGTTCCTGAAGTCACTGCCGTACACTTTCAGCTGGTAAGACAGCCATGGCTTGGGCAGAGCACATGCAACATTAAAATCAAAATGCCTGTAAATCTGGAATGGAAGTCTAACCACCTTATGTAGTTTGGCATATGGTGATGCACATAAGGTGGATGTAACCCCACACATTACATAAAAACAAAACTACTGGCTAAAAGAACAAAAAAGAGAAATCATTTTCTATGTGCTCAGAGACATTATTGCATTTGCATGGTTTGAGTTCTATTCTGTAACTGGAGAGATTAGAGTCATAATTAAGGATTACTTGACTGTTTTTTGTTTGCATTGTAAATACAGACTACTGGTTCTGGGTTTGGATTCACAGTTATAAAATTGATCTCTCCAATACCCCTTGCTCGCACAAGCGTTTGATGTTCATCTATTGTGGTGTTTTAACAGATGTTATTACATCCCACTATGTGAGCAGTGAACAACCTGCATTGTTTTCACTCACAGCAGCGGTTAACACAGTAATAGCTGGCCCCTTCTAGATAAGAGGTAATGTAGATAGTTCCACTGATAGAACAGGAATTCATTGTTTCCTCCTACTGCTAATGTGGAGCAGAGAGCAGCACACCGGGGCCTGTGCCATGAGAGCGATCTATAGAAACAGGTTCATCCATGAGACTGACTCATTACTGCCTTTACCTAGAGCCACCGCATAATGAAATAAAAAACTCTGTTCCAAGGCTACTTACGTCTTTGCAACTGCTGAGCTAAGACATTGGCAGAATCGACTCCAGCCTGTAACTCCTCCTTCTGCAAGGGTCCCCTCATGCCCGCCTGTGGAGAATTCAGAACACTCATTCAATGGCCAAGAGATGACAACAATATAAAGCACCTTAATAGTAGCAACAACAGTAACCATACAGCTACACCACCAATACATTTTAGTAGATTCAGTCCAATATAAGTAGTACAGCTACTAGAAATTTCAAAACGCATAGCACCTATGGGCAGCTATAAGGTAAGTATACAGATGTGTACTCAAACACCTAGCCTCAATACGTCATGCGTAGCGAGGGAGCCACCATATCACATTTATCAGTGCAGTCTCAGGAAGACATTTGTCGAATCCGTTTAAGTCTAAGAAAGAGACACTCCACACACGCCGAGTCAGACGGCATCTGGCAGGCCGAGAAGGGTTGTTTGGCGCGACTGCAGTAATATAGTGTGAGGACACATCAGTATCAGTCTATCACAAAATTGGTTCTGAAACAAACAAGTTCATTATTACATGAAGAAGTTATTGAAAAGGGTGAATTAAGGAATGATATAGCAGTTAAAAACTACAGATATAAATTTACTTATATGTATATATTTAATATATAGATGTGCTTAGATCACTTAAAAAATGTAAAGAAGTGTTCTACAAGTAGTTGTGTACAGGAAGAGGTGCTGCCCTCATCAACCAACCAGACCTTTGCTTCTATTTTCTGCACAGAATTAGATAGAAATCAGTAAGAAAGTGATTGGTTGCTGTGGACACTACCTCGTTCTCAGCACCAGTATCTGTAGAAGAGTTGTCACCAATGTATTCACCAACTGATATTCCATCTTCACATACATTCAGCAGACCTGTGAGAACTACTGATGCCATGGTAGGCATCACCCTATGTGATATGTAATGCCGCTATGGTTGCTGAACTAACTTTCCATCAGACAAAAATAAATCCAAGCCATGTATTGCATTAAAGAATCAAAATATGCCCGAAACATTATTAACCTGCACAAATATTGCATTGCACGGCAGATGAATTCTCTAGCTTCTACAGGGAACCAATTGAGTAGATTTACGTAATTACTTTCTTACGGCCTCACATCACTCACAGATTATTGGAACATCAAAGTTCTCAGCTAGATCGTCTATTTTACTCCATCCTGATATTTGCTTGATAAACATTCATGAGAGAAGTTGGACCAAAATAATGTATCTTTATCCATGCAATAAAAACAAGGAAGGCGTATATTTAGTAACCCTAGTCTTATTCCAGCAACAAGTACAATGTATGACTTACTTTTACAACAGAAAAATTAATGACCAAATGTGAATATATATTATTACATAGTGCTATGTAAAAGCAAACACTGATGGGCACATACTCACCATTTAACATTGAAAATTATTTAAATCCTTGATATATCAAAAACCAAAATAAGCTAAAAATAATACAGACAATGACATCATACAAGAATAGAATTACCTACAAGCAGATTTGTGGAAATAACTTTTGGTTAAGGAGTTAACAGATTACAAAAAAAAAAGTTTCATTCACTCGCTTCAAAAACACACACCCAGATTCCAGCCCGAAATACAGAGTGCCTTTTGTACAGCGTGTCTATTTATAAATCTCTCTGCGCATACAAGAGCCATACATGTGTTTGCAGGCATGAAGACAGACCCACACCTTTACAGAATATGAGAGAAATGGCATGCTCGGATTGATGTATTCAGGGCACACACGCTGAATAGCTGCAGATCAACACATGCAAAAGCGAACACTGCAATCCATTATTATCCACACTGCTGATAAAACAGCATTACGTACTAGTGACTGAGCCATCAAACGTCTTCTTAATCAAATGGCGGCTGCAAAAACAGTGTTCACAACTAAACTTAAATAGTGTTTTTCTCCGCACATGGATACACCTGACAGAGAATGACTTTGGGTCATAATTGTGATTCACAGGCTCAGAGGATAGAGCACAAAGCACTGCACACATTATAGCAGTGGTCGCCAACATTAATTGTCGTGTGAGCTACTTTAGAAAAATGAAACCTCCTGAAGAGCTACTAAAATTGTAGAAAAAAATAAATAAATCTGGCTAATAACCGAACAATTGAAGTACAATTTTAATGAAAAAAAATATGTTTCATAGAAAACAACAATGCATTTCATTATTACAGTGATATTGTTGTAGTTCGGAAATAAAATTTAGTAGAGGAGCGGGAGTCACTCGATCCGCTGTAGCGTAGATGCCGTGGGAGGAACCACGGAAAAGCACGTAAGGTGATTGCTGTAGAGGCTGCAGCAATCTGACGTGCTTCCCTGTGGCTCCACCCATGGCGTCGATGCCACAGGGGGGCACACGTCAGAGGTCACTTCCTCCTAATTGACTTGGCAGTAAGGCAGTTAGGTGAACTACCAAAATTGAGACAGCAAGCTACCGGTTGCTCGCAAGCTACCGGTTGCTCGCAAGCTACGGGTTGGCGACCACTGCATTATAGCAACATCATTCAGTCATATATGCAGTGAAGTCACATCAGGAAGACTGAAAGCCAACACACTATGACTAATGTCTCTGATGCCTTATTTGTACTGAAATTATTGGACCAGAATTATTTTGGACATTTATATTAGGGACTGTGAGTTTGTAGACATCTACTTTATTACTGTGGGATGTAGTCAGCATGCCGGGATCCCGTAAAAAAAACGCATCAACTTTCCTATAACCATCCAACTAGTTGGTTGTTTGAAAATCCGGTAATGCATGGGAGCAAATGATTCCCAAACACCAGAAAACACCAAAAAGGTCATTTAGGCAAGCTGGTTACATCTGATTTATTTCAAAAATTTGTCTGAACAGCAGCTTTCATCAGTTTTCCGGTGTTTGGGAGCAAATGGCTGATTGTCATTTGCACCCATACATTACTGGATTTTAATTCCAACCAACCAACTAGTTGGATGGTTGGAGTAAAGTTGGTATGGTGTATAGCCAGCTTTACTGTTTATTATGAATGTTTATTATGAACGTTCAACTGTATTTATATCATATCTGCTTATCCAGGGTATATGGTACCCATTATTCAGGTATGTACATACGAACAGTAAGCAGCCATGTCTGTACAGGTACATTGTGCAGAGGGACAGCAGTAGTGCGAGATCTTATATAATTTAGGAAAGATTTAGACAGGAACAGGTCAAAGTATATTATAACCAAAATCCCCAGCTTTGCCTCTTTTAGAGAGACCAACTGGAACTGCTAAATTTATTTGACACCCATGACAAAACATTAGGAGTGACCTCTTGCTTGTTGTTACTACCCATAGGAGAGGAGTATGCTCATCATCAAGTCCTTGTGGCGTCATTTCCAGGTTATGGACACGGGAGTGTGTGAATCAGATCATGGCTGATATATTACATTTCAGATAACCACATGAGCGCATCTCCTTATCTACTAATTTATAATGTAATACATTTGTCACTATATAATATTCATAAGAGGTCTTCTGGCCTTTTTATCTATCTTTGTGGCATAAGATGTCTGAACTGTGACTGAGAACTTGTGCGTTGGGAAATCTCTCCATCACCAACAGGGATAAGCCCATTACATTTGTATACAAACTATCACTCATCCAACGTGTCAATTATACTACACTATTAGTGCAGGTTTTTAGAAGTGGAGGTGTTGCCCATAGCAACCAGATTCTACTTATTTATCTTGCACCTTCTAGAAGATCATAGCTAGAATCTCATTGGTTGCTATGGGCAACATCTCCACTTCTAAAAACCTGCACTTTAGTAAATATACCTCTCAGTGTTCCCTTGTTGTTTGTGTTCAAATATATATTACAGACAAACACTATATTTATGTACAAACACAACAAACGTATTGCTTAAGTGAACCTAATCCGGTTTCAACATAGTAAATACATGGTTGGACAATCTGCAGTTTACCTAATAAAATCACTTGAAATCATGTTTCACATACAGACAATAATAAGTAGGAAAGATAGACTTTAGGGACTAGTAAACACAAGTATGAACATCTTATTTAATCTCCCTAGTAATAAGGCACCTTCACCCACTCCCAACGGCTGTTCAGGGCTTCAATCGGAAGTCACTAATAACACTTATTCCCATTTTCTGCTCTTTATCTGGGCCAAAATTGTAGCAGTAAATAGTGGACAAAGTAGATTTCTCCAACAGACCTCCCGAATGGTTAGCAAATGTACAAAGATAAACTAGCTGTCACCTAGGTAGACACATCCACCACACCCCTCACTGTGTAATTCAATAAACCACTCACCTCTGCTTTCTGCTGCTTATCACTCTGTAGCTGATTGTAATACCATTCAGAATTATCTCTTTGTAATGCTCTCAATCCAAGTGCTTGGTTGCTCAGAGCTTCAAACAACACTGGGGGGCTTCCACTGTCCAGGGCCTGGTCAACCCTTTCTATACCCGCTTGTACTAAGCAGATAAAAAAAAAAAAAATGTATAAAATAAAGAATATTGAAATGTAGAGGAGGAACAAACCAAATACAATGTTTATATTGCCCCTAGCAAAACATTCAGGGAGAAGTCGGAGAATATCTTCCAAAGAGACTATGTCACACCAGGCTCTCTGTATGGATGGCTATTGAAGAAAACTGCATGGAAGGGTGTTGTAGATGACTATAGATCCTTGCAGAGAACAAAGTATTAAAATCTTCTACTGCAGATATTTTTGGAAGACATATTGTATGTTTTACTATAGTAAAAATAGAAAGCTGCCGTTTTATTTTTTGTACAGGACAGAAAGAAGCGAGTAATTATTCCATTCTATAGTCACAAGCTGTGAGGAGTGTTGTCTGCTGGTGTAATTACGCCTAATACTATATTGAAAGACATCTGCATTTTTTTATATAAATTGTACTAGACTGATTTACACTAATTGCTGATTGGTTGCTGTAGGTTACTGCACGTTTGCACTTCGTTTGCAACCAATCCCATTGTCTTCCAAAGGGAAGTCATTGGAACTTTTACAATACTTTTTGTATTGTGTGAATGTAATATGCTCATTCCAGAGCCATGTGCTAAATCTACCAGCTGGGCTGATTATGGCTGAACTGCACAGACATAAACTTGATCAAGTGGGACAGAAAATCCTTCTGACAGATGGATAGTATTGGTTTGTGTGTATGTAATCATTAGCTCTGAGAAATATTATGGGAGAGATTTATTAAACCTTCTAAAGAGAACAAGTGGGGTGTTGTCCAGAGCTAGATTAGTGGGGTGTTGTCCAGAGCTAGATTATTATTTATTGGCTGCGACCATTTTATAGAAGGTGCTACATAAATAATAGCTAGGATCTGATGGTTTATATAAGGTGCTACCTAAATAATATCTAGGATCTGATGGTTTATAGAATGTGCTACATAATAGCTAGGATCTGATGGTTTATAGAAGGTGCTACATAAATAATAGCTAGGATCCGATGGTTTATAGAAGGTGCTACATAAATAATAGCTAGGATCTGATGGTTTATAGAAGGTGCTACATAAAGGAATAGCTAGGATCTGATGGTTTATAGAAGGTGCTACATAAATAATAGCTAGGATCTGATGGTTTATAGAAGGTGCTACATAAAGAATAGCTAGGATCTGATGGTTTATAGAAGGTGCTACATAAATAATAGCTAGGATCTGATGGTTTATAGAAGGTGCTACATAAAGGAATAGCTAGGATCTGATGGTTTATAGAATGTGCTACAAAAATATTAGCTAGGATCTGATGGTTTATAGAAGGTGCTACATAAAGAATAGCTAGGATCTGATGGTTTCTATGGACAACACCTCCACTTGCCCATGGTTTACTAGATCTCCACCTATATCCCTTATTGTCCAGTAGTAAAATGATCACATATCCCAGTTCCCCATAGATCATGTTAAAGAATTCCACTGCGACATGTAGCCAACATGAGACATTATTGGGGATTAAAAATAAAATGGTGGCATTCCAGGGGATCAGCAATATATGAGTGGAGACATAATGAAGATGGCACCCTCCAGCATGTGCAGACTTGTATATCGGTTACATTGCAAATCTGGCCTTGACTAAGAGATGCTCTTAAATTAAGTACGGTCCATAACCAAATTCCATACTTACGATTCACTTTGTTGATGTTGCCTTGTATTTCCGCTTGGGTTAGCAGCTCTTCATACACATCCCGCTCCTCCCCTGCATTCTCAACGTTTATCTGAGCACACAAACAAAAAGTGTTTTGCGTATAGCTGGCCACACACACAGCGCACTGTCAGCAACCAGCCCAATATCACAGTGCATGTGGCATCAAAACCAACATAGTCTGACTAAAATCAATAGCATTAATATTGGACCTGTGGGTGGAAGATGGCCTAGGTTTGTCGTCATCTTTCAGCCTAGGTTTGTCATCATCTTTCAACCACACAAACAGGCGCCCTGAAAGCAGGACATTTGGTAAACATCTGTAAATCATCAAGGGGGAAATTTATCAAGCCTCGGAGAGTGATAAAGCCTACACCTAACCCTCCCAGGGAGGGTTTTGGGTGCCTAACCCTAAGTCCCCCCCAGGAGCCCCTAACCTAACCCTCCCCCCTGCGGCTGTCCACACCCGCCGCCAGGTTTACCTTCGTTCGGTATGCCAGGCATCAGGCTCCCGGCGTAAGGATAATCAGGGCCATAAGCTAGGGCAGTGCGACCGATGCCGTCGCACAGGGCACCACAGGTCAGGAGGCACTGTTTCGGCCTGTCAAATTTCTGTTTATTATCATTCTTGCTTGTTGCTTCCTCTTATTTCATCCCCAGCATATCCTGGCCTCTCCTATCTCTTCCCTGGCCCTTCCCCATGAAGCCATGACCCTTAATTGGGTGCATTATGTCCCTTTGAAAAATGAGGGGTGCGCCAATGCTCTTGCTGGCACACGGCTCCAAAAAGTCTAGTTATGGCTCTGAGGATAATGATAGGCGTCGGGATTTAGACGCCTATCATTAGACCCTGCAGGGATTTGACAGTCAGGAAGCCGGCTGTCAGCATTTCGACAGTCAGCTTCCTAACTACATCCCTAAGGTACCAGCCAATCAGCTTTTAACTGGCATGTCACAGGCTGTGTTTGAAAACAGTTCGGAGCTGGTTGGCTGGTACTTTATCTCCGTTCACTTTATCTATATCCAATGCTTAGTAAATAGACCCCTTTATCTCTCTACACTTTATCCCTCTCCAAGGCTTGGTACATCTCCCCCCAATATGCTGCCTACATGTATGGACAGACTGCACACTAGTCCTATCACTGTGCTCTCGACAGAGGGCCTAATTCTGAAGTGGCCGTAAGCAAAAAAGAGCAAGTAACTGTACATCTTGGCAAAACCATGTTGCACTGGCAGATTTTAAATGTGCAGAGAGATTTAAGTTGGGTACACACTAAATGTTGCGTGTACCCAGCGATGTCGACGACGATCCCAGTGCAGACGGGCCAACATATCGGGCGGTCCGGACAGACTGGGCAATCTGGTGCCCGACCGCCCGATATACCGGCCACCCTGCATAAGATCATCAGCCGCATCGCCTGATCTTACATACTGCACATAAGATCAAGAGATTAAGCTGATGACCCCACAGGAGCGCACACTACACAATGTAATGCATAAACACTACACATATTTAACGATTGGTCGTTCTGTGTCGGAATCTGCCAAATCATTAAAGATATCGTGTAGGGTGTCCCTTTAGGTTTGACAAGGGTTTGGCGAAACTCAAACCTAACATGCAGTGTAAAAATAAAGCAGTCCAGCATTTGTGGGCTACATGCAAAAGCAGCCAGTATTTACCCTGCATGCAAAATAATAAATGTATTAGCACCTCTTGCATTGCAACATGGTTTGTCCAGGTACAAAGTTACTTTGTCTTTTTGCTTTACTCCCAAACTCAGAATCAGGCCCTGAGTGGCAGAATTAGCCTGGGTGTGGCCAGCAAAAGAAATATCAATTTTATTTATGTATAAATTGATGCAAGTAAGTGAGAACCAACTAGAATAAAAGTTAAGCTGGCCATACAGGGTAAGATTTTTTTATACGATGTGCACGATTTTGATCGATCGCAACGATCAATCGTGCATATCGTGTGTGGTTTGGCATGCTGCACGATGGCGATGCGCGTCCCCGCCGTCGTACATCGGCATCGTAGAACTTATGGAAAAACCATAAGATCTGCAATCCATTATGCTGTTAAATAACCAAAACGAAGCATCTTGTAAGATGCATCGTTTACTATTCACAGCAGCATGCGATGCATCGGGCTGAATTTTAAAATGTACCGAGGTGTCGTACGTTTTCAAATCGCCCCGTGTATGGCCCGCATTACTGCAACAAATAATTTGCAGAAACAGAGGAGAATTCAGAAGCAAGAGGTAAATTCTGGACTTTACAACAAGGAAATAGAATTTAAATGTGGTCCTTTGTAAGCATCAGGTTGGTACAAGTTTGTAGGTTCACTTCAGTTGCTCTTTTGCATTTGTCAACATTTTGTTAAATATACCCACTCACCCGTTTCTTAGCATTCTCCATTTTATGTTGCTTTGCTTGATACAGTGTGTTCTGATAAACAGGAGCCAGGGGCTCATTAAGGTTTACTAGCATAGCATTCGGATTCTTAAGCGCAGTAAAGGTTTCTGCAGGGACGCCCCGGTCAACGGCTTCATTGATGGCAATTACAGCTGCATGTACTGCAAAACACCAACAAGATTACAACTGCCTGTAATTTAGCCAGCAATGGTCCTGCTTTCCATCAACAATATGTATTCATAACATTAATTCCAGCCAAGAAATAAAAATATTAGTCAGGCAACAAGCTTGAAAGTGAATGAAATACAGGAAATTCTAGTAAGAGACTTCCCAATATCTATCTGCAAGATAATTCAGAGCCAACTTGCTAGAGATGTCCTGTAATGTTCTCTCTTTTTGTATACAATAATTATATATACAGGGTTCTATCTGCACTGAGCAGTCTGGAAATAAGAGTTAAAATCTCACATCTAAATACACCATGAAAGGTTCTCCTGAAAAATATACTCTCCTAGAGTATATTTTTCAAGAGAACCTTTCATGGTGTATTTTCCTTACAGAGATACTAAACTTAAAATACAAGATGACTTATATTGGAGCTACTAATAACATAAATATATAATAAGAGTTTAAGCCTCCTCTCAGAACTGGAGACATCTCAGATAAAAATCAGTGTCTCTCAACACAAGAGTGGCAGGATCATAACATGCAGGGAGTTCTAGTTGCATGGAAACCCCCCTCGCCAGTGGCTCAAATCATGACCACAATAGCAGCAGCAAATAATTTTATGCTTTTACTAGAGCTGCGATCATAACTTGCAGTATAACGACAGAATGGAGTTGTTAAGCATGCCCAGTGGCAGCAGCTTCACCTACCAAGTCTGCTGTATATGTGGGCTCTGAGTGCTCAAAGCACTCTGCTGGACCAGAGAGCAGCTGCCAGCAAGAAGAGACAGGTGTGTTATGTTGGAGAATGTGTATTTGGAAAGCTCAGTTCTATCATCTACTGTTTATATTATGTATTTATTATGGATGTTTAACCTTTTCCTGACCACTTATTCATAGGAGATAAACATGTTTGATACAGAAAGTTATTTTTTTAGACTCTCTCCTACAGCCTACACTGTAGACAATCTACAGTTAATTATTAATACCGTATTACATACATTATCCAGTGTATAAGGAGACCAATACATATATGTCCAGGGACGGTGCTAGGTTCTTCTGTCGCTCCCCAATACTTCTGTACTATATGGAATGGTGCCCACATGCAGAATAATACCCCATCCAGCTCAGGCGGCTGCCCCTACTAATGTATTTCTGTGATTGCTGGTCATGTACATATTTGAAGAATTAGATATGCTGCACATTGTTTGAGACAGAATATAGCTTATTATGTGCTAATTATGGCCCCTTGATAGGTTGCCCACACACTATCTAAAATCAACCATTGGAAACACCCCCTAGAAATCCTGCATTTGCCAGAGATGCTCCACTGCAGGTTAAGAATTTCTTAAATAACGGTGGTCTGGGCTTCAGATCTGCACCTCTGTGCTAGTTGGAGGATGTGGGTTTACTGTTAAATCTCTCTTACAAGTGTGTTTTTATTTTATGTTAAATCATTAATGTCCTAAGTGTTTCTGCTTAATGAGTGGAAGACTATCACCTATGATTGAGGACTTAGAGCAAGGTCAGTAGGAAGTGTTAAAATATACCCAATTCTAACTTATCCAAAAAGTAAAAAAAAAAAAATGTTCATACACAAGCAATGGGAAGATTTTTTGTATGCATTATTTACGCCATCTCACATTTTACTACAATCTCTAAGTAAATTCTGAACATTACAAGGCTGTAGATGGCCCGCTGTGTTGGAAAGTTTCAGACATTATATAGGCAAGTAATCAATGTTTAATTGCTAAATACATTTAATGGGGACATTTGGCCAACTGCCTAATGTGCTTGTAGAGTCATTTGTATATTTAACATTGATGATTACCTCCAGGAAATAGTTTCTAGTTACATGAAAGCAAGTAGTCTATAAACAGAGTTACATGAAAGGAGTTTGGTAGCAAACATCAGAGCTTCTAACAATCTCCCAAGCACAGCAGCAGATTAGATATTCAATGTTATTGCAGCTGCTGGTGGCTTGCACTATGCACTATGATTAATGGACCACTGGATGTAATCTGCATTAGTAAACTCTTCGCAGGGAAGGAGTAAATAAGAAAAAAAAAAAAAACATACAGGTACTGCCAACTAGAACACCACCTGATCAGTACAACTAACATTGTTGTAAAAACCCATCTCCCCAAATCACAGACCAAGTGCAATATGCAGATATGCTGGGACCTTTGCCATTTGTAAGATACTCTCACCTAATGAACAGTCAGTCATTTCTCCCACCTGTGTAGGCAGAAGTACAGTATGATGTGTTTGTGCTTCATTACTTTGTTTTTCTTATTTGGATATAACTTATTATCATAAGAAATATTGTCAGCAATAATATAGAAATGTTACTACCGTAACAAATAACACAGCCAGTACTCACATGCGGCTTCATCCACAGACAGCTCACTGGCCAAGATTCCACCAATTTTGCCGAATGCTGGCATCTGAATTCCATACTTCTCAAGCTCACTTTTCATTATATCAATCTCTTCCGCTATAGAAACAGAAAGAAAATTTACTAACAAGAAGCAACTGCTGTTAAACTTACTTATTCCACATAACTATAGGTTAAAATAATAATAATAAAAAAACATTAGTAGTATAATACTAAATAATACCAGTAGAACTCAGCAAAAAAATAAATAAAATAAACCCACAAGAAAACAACTGATTAGATATAGTATCATATTAGTCTACATGACATGAGACAAACCTCAGGCATACTGCACACTTCCCAACTTTCTACATGGACCGCCAGAAACATGTAAGCTTTGTTATGGCGAAAAAATTGTTTTTCTTATGTTTCGACTCCTCAAAAGCAACTTGGTGACTCTCAAATACAGATGTGTCCACATACATTTATCCCCCTTGCTCGTTAAGCAGCCATTCTAGTCGTGCCATGGCTAGATAGCACAGAACGTCTTTTGGTGCAACTTTTTACCTTCAATTGCATCTTAGCAATGCGAATAGAACACACAAGCAGCTTCTGCTGATTAAAATGATATGTGGCATGTCTATATTCTGTGCACTGTAACGTAGCATTTCGAATGCAGATAAACCCGCAGTAGCACACAGAATATAGGCATGCCATATATCATATCATTTTTAATAGTAGCTTGTGCGTTCTATTCGCATCGCTCTGCGAGTAGACATATTTGAAGGTAAAAAGTCGCACCAAAAGACGCTCTGCACTACAGAGTCACACAGCGCTCACACGTTGTGTAATGCAACTTGTAGCGCACAGAGTATACATGTATGTGGACACATCTGTAGGAAATTATCCTAAAACACAGGTTATATACACAGATAGAAACACAACAAAGGCACCAAACATGCCATAATACAAAGGTTAAATTATTTTATAAACACAGAAGTAAAGCTGGGTACACACTATGCGATTCGTCGTATGATATAACGTTTCGTTACGAATCGGAACTATATATATATATATATCATACAGATTGTGCAGTGGGTATGCCTGATCCGTCGTCCTGTCTACTGTGCTGCACAGCAAATGGGACGTTGCAATGAACGACACCATTCTGCATGAAACAATATATCACGCAGTTGTACACCGGATCACGCAATTTGCACAGCGCAATGTATCCAAGTGTACTTCGCATGCATTGCGTTGTTGGGTACAATCATCATATAGTGTGTACCCAGTTTAAGACTATTTTGGGATCACCTGTTGGAGCTTACGCCTACTGATCTATACATAACAATAAGAATAGGGATCACAGCTGGGAACTATGTTACTTTGTTTGCAAATATCAGATCTTCAGTGTACGTAGTCAAAAAATACTGTCTGTCCCTTCTCTTATATCTTACATGTACTCTTGCAATGTGCTAAACTAATAATATTATGTACTAATGACTTGCTGCAAATTGCAAGTCATAATGTAGGAGTATAATCATTGCCATGGAAGTTAATTTACATATTCCAGAATGACATTAAATGAAATCAATTCAAGCAAACTGCATGCAGTTTGGGGACACTTTACTCATGGGATTTCAAAATAAAATTGTTCTAGATGACCTACAAAAACAATTAACTAGTATGGATCTAGCACATGTCCTCTTCTAATATTGGAAATATTTAGTACGATATTCAGTATGTGTATTTATTGTATGATGAACAAGTTAAAAATAATTTACTCTACAAAAGAATAATTTTAATCCTGTGGTCATGTTGATGTACAACCTAATGAATGTACTGGCATAAAACGATTAACTACATGAAATACACCCAGCACAAACCTTAAAATCTTTAGAAGTCTACAAAAATCAATTCACTAACTAAACAAAATTTGGCAATTTCAATGTCATACATACTGTTATGGATTCTGTGTGTTGGTTAGTAGCATGTACAGGCAAATTTACCAAGTCACATGGTAATGAGATAAAAGTTACACAGATCATGAAAATTACACAACCAAAATTGTTTATATATGACATGCCCTCACCTGCAAGGACAGGCAACCTATACATAATAAATCAAACACATAATTTTTATATAACCATAAATGAATGAATCCTGACCTGTAAATTCTACTTTCCCATACAAGTCCTGGATCTGTGGGGCAAGGCCGAGCTTAAACAGGTACAAACTGAAAAACAGAACAGTACATTAAACAATCAGCATGTGTAATAAAAGTAGAGAACAGACATTTGCATTTTACGTTCGTTATAGGTCGAGAGTGGTTTCATGTGATCTCAAGTTCTGCTGTATCCAGAAAATAGATTTAGTGTATTTACCGTATCCTTCTGATCCAAGTCCAGCTAAAGAATTCAATGCAGGGAAATAAAATAAAGCTAAAGAGAAAATAAATTCAATTCTGTATCAAAACAGTTGAGCGCCGCACATCACATCTGCATTTCAAGTGAGTTGCAAAATGTGAATACACTTGTTGCAGTGGGATCTTTTTAGACAACATGACAGAATTTTAGATGACTGTGCCAAGAGAAAGAGAAAACATGCAGTATAAAAATGATAATTAATAAACAATGCACTGCCTAGTAATGAGCTGTCAGCCTCTGAGTTAATGAGCAGTGAAGAAAATGGAGAACAATTGGGCTTTTTAAAGACAAAATGAGGCTACATGGAAGGGCCATTAAACGCTCTCTTTTATTTGTAAAGCTGAAACAGGCTGTGAAAACATCAGTACAGAGATGAATAATTGTAAGACAAATAAGCCAGCACCTAAATACATTATAAGGGCATCATGTCGGTTATCAGGTGACAGTGCATGTGTTATCCCTGCAGAATGGTAGTTCCAGTGTGGCTCTAGATTTGGGTTTTGCTTGTTTACCCCATCCCTCATCTACTATAAAGTATAGACTATTTTCTCCTGCATTAGCACAGAAGTGATAGTCTCCTGTGTGATCACTGTAGGGAAGGAACTATTGTCTCCTGCATGATCGCTGTAGTGAAGGAGCAATATTCTCCTTCATGAGTGAGCGCTGTGGAGATGGAGCGATTCTTTCCTGTGTGTTCACTCCGGTCTTCTGTATGATCACTGGAGACATCGATGGTCTCTTGTGTGATGACTAAAGAGAGCAATTGCATTCTGAGTGATCACTGTGGAAAGAGAGAGGTTGTCTCGTGTAATCACTGTGGAGAAGAAGAGGTTGTCTCATGCGTGATCAATGAGCAGAGAACATTTTCCTCATGCTTGATCAATAAAGGGAGAGTGATTCAATTTTGGAAGATCACTGTGTAGGAGAGATTGTCTCCCATGTAATCACTGTGGTGAAAGAGCAATTGTCTCCGGCATTATCACTGTGGAGAAGGTGTAATTGACTCCTGGGTAAGCACTGAGAAGGAGCAATTTACTCCTATATAAATACTGTGGAAAAGGAGTAATTGTTTCCTGGGTAAGCACTGTGGAAGAGGAGTCATTGTCTCCTGGGTAAGCACTGAGGAGAAGGAGTAATAGTCTCCTGGGTAAGCACTGAGGAGAAGGAGTAATAGTCTCCTGGGTAAGCACTGTGGAAGAGGAGTAATAGTCTCCTGGGTAAGCACTGAGGAGAAGGAGTAATTGTCTCCTGGGTAAGCACTGAGGAGAAGGAGTAATAGTCTCCTGGGTAAGCACTGTGGAAGAGGAGTAATAGTCTCCTGGGTAAGCACTGAGAAGGAGTAATAGTCTCCTGGGTAAGCACTGTGGAAGAGGAGTAATAGTCTCCTGGGTAAGCACTGTGGAAGAGGAGTAATAGTCTCCTGGGTAAGCACTGAGAGGAGCAATTGACTCTTGTATAAACACTGTGGAGAAGGAGCAATTGACTCCTGGGTAAGCACTAAAGAGAAGGAGCAATTGACTCCTAAATACTGTATAGAAGGAGCAATTACCTCCAGTCTGATCACTATCTAGACAATATGTGCATTTCTGCATCTGAGAGATCCTCCCTGTTTTGTTTATTCATTTTTGAAATATTTTCTTTTTGCATGATCTCCTTGAAGCAAATACTTTACAAGTGTGACATACAGATTTAAGTGCATTACCCAGCTGATGATAAAACACAAAAGTCAATAAAGTGGGCATGCTATAGACTATAGTTTAGACTACTCTTCTCGGAATATGTCATTAATAGTACACAAGACACCTGTGTGATTAATTTCTTTCGCTCAGATACAAAAATAAGCTACTTGTGTAACAAGACCAATCGTACCTTTAAACAGTTATTTATTTATTCTACTTAGATTGTAACTGTCGAACTATGCTGACTTCCAGCACCATGCAAACCTTTATCACTTGACACTTCCAGTTCAAGCAGGCTGCATAGAGTTCAGTGTTCTACAGCAATAGTTACTAAACTAGTAGTTACAGTGTTACTAAACTAAAATTGTTACTAAACTAGTAGTTACAGTGTTACTAAACTAAAATTGTTACTAAACTAGTAGTTACAGTGCATATCACTTTAATCAGAATCAACTGAAATGAAGCTGCCAATTATCTCTAGGAAGACTTTACACTGGGATGATTTGAGAGGTCTTATAAGATGGAGATATGACCTAGGTTGCAAAGGAGCTGCCACTCCTTGTGATCATCTCAGAAAGGCAGGCAAGTTCAAACATGATGATCTGCTGTGCAGATGCGCACACTCGCTGAGAACTTGCCAGCAGCTGAGATTCACTTCTCTGTAGGTCTTTGCAGAAACCTGCATACATTCATTAGGCAGCAGTATGAAGCAGACAGTACTGGTAGTAGAAGACATCATGATTCCTCTTCCGTGTCACATTCCTGACACCCATATTATTATTATTTGCAGTATATAGTCACTATACAACACAAAGCATGTTTTTTCTCCTGCACTTTCTTTCTACACCTTGCAGTCACCCTCCAGACATAAGCCACCATACTTATGTGGTGGTATTCGAGAACTCTGCAATCTGTTCTGCTACTATGAAATTGATGTTATCAGTTATATAACGCCAAACTTCAAATCAACACTTAAATCTTCCGGTAAAAAACAAAACGCAATGCTCCAATCACAACATTTCATTGCATGTAAAACAACATTTGCAGATAATAAAAAAAAGAAATAAAAAAATTTCAAAACATTTTACCTTAAGGCATGGATGCAGTATATACAACGAGGCATGTTCTTCCGATCGTAGATGTCTGTAGTCTCAGGGTAAAAGATCTGCATGAAGTTAGAGTTTAAATGATGAGCTAGTTAATTCAGAAACAATGGAAAGCCTCCTTAAAGAAAATGACTGAGACACGTACCTTTGGGAGGCCAATCTCAGACATTGCATTGAGCCACTGAATCACATTGTCTGTGTGTCTGAAGTGAAGACCGGTGGCCTGAAATATAAGAAAATGTACATAAAACCAGCATTCAGTAGCCTTTTTGGGAGCTACAGTTGTTTATCAAGTGTAGTGTGAGCACATCCATACCAACACTGTCTGATATAATTGTGCCAATTTATGCATACGTCATTAGCAGACATTGATTGTACTCCCAAATTTATCTGTTGTACTGTCTTTATTGAGGGCATTTTACAATACCTAGAGGCTAATGTAGATTTGGACACATTTTGTGTCAATAATCCAAGTTTAAAATGTGCGCCAATCAAATATGTTAATGTGAATATACTATTTCAGCCATTTCTATGGTATATGTAAAATATTAAATTATTATCTTTATACCATCCATAACGACAAACTAGAAGCAAAAATACAAGATGGTAGCAGGTGGAAAAGCCCTCCTACGTGGAAACAATCCAGAGATGTGTTATAATTGGCTCTTACATTCAGAGATGGTATTCACCATGCTCATACAGGATGGTAATTAAATGGCGCCCGTGTCACCCACTACTAAAAAGCAACAAACATTTGGCTTTGTGTTAAAAAAGAAAAAATTATATACTGTAAAATATAAAGTTATCAACAAGGTAGAAACTGCTTATATAATCATTAACCCCACTCATTTATTGTAGTTACTGTAGTTCATTCACTACATGCTGCTCTCATTGAAAACAATCTACCTGTTAAAGCATAGAATATCCCTGCTTACATTGTATCTGGTCTGTTCACGATCATAGATCTTCTTCAGGGACACAACTTTTGGGCTGAAGAAGTTTCCAAGTTTTGCCAGATAGACTCCGTTCCGGAGACCCTCCTCTAGCTCTGTAGTAGGGGGCAGATCTTCCAGCAGGCAGGCCTCCATCCACCTGTAACACGTAACATCCAACTTATTGTATGTGCTGAGGGAGATGTACAATACTATTAATGTAACAGCTTTATAGAGCAGTAGTTTTTAAAGCTTCACTAGAAGACATAATAAAATAAAATGGAACACAGTACAAGGGCAGGTACAATAGTGTGGTAACCTGTGCAATTTCTATGACAGACTTTGCATATTACAGCTACAAATGTGTCCACACACATCTAGCCTCCTTGCGCGCTAAACAACCCTTCTAGTTGCGCCGCCATGCTGTGGCGTGACTCCATAGCGCAGAACAATTTTTCAACTTTATACCTTCAAATGTGTCTTATTTGCATAGCGATGCGAATAGTTAGCACAAGCAGCTTCTGTCGATTAAAATGATATGCAGCATGTCTATGCAGTGGTGTCACAAGGGGTGTGTGGGCCGCACCTGGGTGTCACCCGCTACCAAGGTGCAGACACCCCCTCAGTGACAGGAGCCGGGTGCTGCACTGTATAATAAGTGCAGCACTCGGCTCCTGACAACTGTGAGGGAGCCGGCACTGCACACAGGGCCGTCCACACAAAACCACTAAGCACAACTTAAAACAGAACATATGTTTTATGATTTTGAATACAGGCTATTGTCTTATAATCAAGCATAAATTACAGTAATGATGACAAAACAAGGTTCTCACAGTAGCTCCACCTTTAGTGATATTCCTTGCTCAAATCAATTTAAAAAATACTGGTTCATGCTATAAAAGCTATACACACCAACGATACTATCCAATTTAACATGGTCTGCAAACGCAACATAGCTAATAAAAAAGGCACAGCAGCGCCTCTTTTTTTGAGATGTCTGAGGACAGCCAGTGTGAGTAAAGGCATTCTCCTGAACGTCTATGGGTGCACAACTGAAATTGTTTTGACTTTTAGATCATCGTTTGGTTTGGCAACTGCATTGCAATTAAACGAGGTGTGCCTGAGCGCCTAGTTAGAACTGCAGGTAAAATTATTGGGGTGCTGCTGCATAGTAATCAAGAGCTCTATGGTATAGGGGTTTTAAAGAGAGTTAGGAATATTTCATTAGATTCAAGCCATCCTAACTATTTCGTAACTTACTGTCAAAAAAGAGGTTTAGAACCTTGATGGCACAAACAGGGTGTTTGCATGACAGTTTTTCCCATCTGCGGTATGTTTGTTGAAGTGGAATAACTCAGTAATTTAGTTTGTGTATAGGCCGGGTTATTCCACATGCTCTTTTGTTTCTGTTGTGTATTGTGCTGGTATGTTTTACGCTGTAATTTCGCTCTGTCTTGCTGATGACAATTTGTAGTGTATTGCATTGATAGTAATACAGACCTCTATTTGCAGGACAGTGAAAAGTATAGCTCTACAATACAAGGTTCTTTATTCCAACAATAAAAGGACCACTAAGCCTAATACACAAGATGCATAAACAAAGTAGGCAGTAATAACATTTACATGGTTGGGTATGAATACCGACAGTCAGGATGCCTTCTGTCAAAATGCAGACAGCGTTATCCTGATGCTTGGTATCCCTCCCCTCTAGGTTCCTAAACCTAACCCTCTCCACCCGGCACACTAATCCTAACCCACCCAGTTAGTGCTTAGACCTAACCCTCCCCCATTGGTGCATAAACCTAACCATCCCCCCTCAGTGCCTAGCCCTATTCCCCCCCCCTCCCAGTGGTGCCTAAACCCCCCATCCCCAAAGCCTAACCCTAACCCATTGTGCCTAAACTTAAATCCCCCCCCCACAGCTAACCGCTAAGATGCCCTGGCTTACCTTCGATCGGGATGCTGTCTGACAGGATTCCGGCGTTTGTATGTAGGCTGGCGTCGGGATTTAGCCGCCTGTGTTTAGACCTGGGTCGGGATTCTGATGCTGGGATTTAAACAGACGGCATCTTGGCCGTCGTTATTTTAACTACATCCCATTTACACATATAGGGGTCAATCCAATTAGCTGCGATGTACTTGCGGGT
The DNA here is from genome assembly GCA_031769625.1 of Taudactylus pleione. Taxonomy (NCBI): domain Eukaryota; kingdom Metazoa; phylum Chordata; class Amphibia; order Anura; family Myobatrachidae; genus Taudactylus; species Taudactylus pleione. The sequence continues at coordinate 14,438,535 of JAUIMM010000128.1, forward strand.
GCGAGTCATCATGGCAAGTCGCACTTTACGGCTGCCCAAACCCACTGAAAAGTGCTGCAAATTCAGGAGGAGAGAGAGCCGCAAGGGGTGCGAGATGAGGCGCTGCTCTCTGCATTTTAACGACGTGGCAACAGCAACTCGCACCCTTCACGGCTATTTGGATTGACCCCATAAATTTATATATTCTGCAGTGTTCGGCAAATGGGATTACTGGTAGCAACACTGCTTTATGAGGAAAAATATTTCCCTCTACAATCACAATTTTGTCTCAAAAACATTTGTATGTGTTACCAGTGATTCTGTTATATAATCAAACATTACACTTCAAAAAGTAAGAGAAAGATCATGACCAGCACTTTAATATAACTTTTTAAAAGGACCCAAATTAGTTATTTGCCTTACTAATTCGACATTTCTGGCCTTAAGCAGGGAACCTATGTGAAAAATAACACATTCGTCAACAGAGATTCTCATGTACAGCAGATGGCTGTTCAGAACAGTGCGCCATTCAGCAACCATTATGATTGGAGAAAATGTCAACACTAAAAAATAGACAACATAACATACTAGGGGGTAAATATACTAAAGTGAGAGTTTTTAGAAGTGAGTTTTAAAAGTGATGTTGCCCATAGCAACCAGATTCCAGCTATTATCTTCTAGAAGGTGCTAGTTAAATGTTAAGTAGAATCTGATTGGTTGCTATGGGCAACATCACTTAAAACTCACTTCTAAAAACTCTCACTTTAGTAAATTTACCCCTAGGCCTTCACCCAAATTGGTGAGTTTTTTGACTAATCCTATTTCAGTTAAACATGAATTAATCAGATAAAATTAATTATATTTGTCTGGTCCAGATAACAATTACTATTGTTCAATAAAAAGTATTTCCATCAATTTCACTTTTAGGAAAAAGATGTAAAATCAGAGTAATACTTATATATAACAGATGTACAGGTAGTCACATATCACCTACACTAAATACAACAGAAGCAACCATTTTGCACACCAAGCCATTCTCACCTCACAATTTCTCCAAGACCCAGTGATTGGACACAAGTAATGAGAAGCTGGCACTGACTTTCTAGGCACTATATAACACCACAAAATATGCACTTTTATTTTTTTTTACTACATTAGTCTTCTTGAAAAATATATTGAAAAACTTTAGCATTGTACTAATTGGAAACGTCATACCCCTTCAGTTCTAGATAAGTAGATACGCAGACAAGTTCACCATTTCTGTACATAATAAGCAACATGTTTATGTCTTCATTAAGATGATATTTTTTGTTCAGACTCATTCACCCAAGGGTATTTTCCTGTCTACTACTGAAAAAAAGGCATGTAAAAAAAAACCAACTTATTTTCAACACATGTTGCTGTGCAGACCAGGCCATTTGTGCAGACTGGGCCTCTGCCAAAATCAAATTCTTGGTCTGAAGGGGTCCGAGAGCACAGAGCTGCCTGTAATGTCACAAATGGTAGACCGCCAAATAATTCAAATGGAAAGATTGTCTTAATGCTGCTTCTGATTGTCCAGTAACGGATGGTCAGAAATACAAAGACATCTTGGAGAGATGCAATTTGGGTTTTTTGCATGCCTCTCAGTAGTGGGCACCCAAGGGAGCAATTCAATTGCTGCTCTAATTGGGCAAAAACAATTTTTTGCTCGCAGCTTCCTGAGGTGGAGAGCAGAAATGTGTGTAAAGTCTGTCTTGGTCATACAAACCGTACTGTAGGTTGGGTGCCCTAACCAGTACTTTAGGCTAGGTACACATCAGATCAACATACAAAAGACGCGATGATCACTCCAATTTCCCTTCATTCCAGAACAACTATTTACAGTGTACACATTATGCAATCTTCCGAACGACAGCACAATATAACATGTCGGAGCATTGTATCCAATTAATATTTTTTTCCTGTACACACTATGCAATCATTGTGTAGATCACTGGCAGTTCAGGTGATGTCTTCAGAGGAAAGGTTCAACCAATAAACTGTATCTAATGGTCTACCCGCTCACCGTACACACTGCATGATGTTCACCACATCGTTCATGACATCTTCCCATCTGACATGCAGCAGATAAGATGTGAAGATGCGATGAACGACTCACGGGAACACGCGATTGAGCGTACACACTACGTAATGTGAAAGAGGACATTCCATTTTGCCTCAAAACGACATTGTCCAATATATCGCCCAGAGTGTATCCAGCCTTACACGGTGCTTTTAAGCGCAACAAGCTCAATAATTAATGGGCACTAAAAACATTTTAATTGCTCCCTCAGGCGTCCATTAATTATGGCCGCCCAAAAACAACTGAATCACCTCCAGAGTTCAACTTATGACCATTTCCAAAAAAATACTGAATACCAATTTATTAAAATAAACAGGGTAATATTCTAGACTATATAGTGTCACATGAGTTAGGTTTAGGGCTCCCGTGGGGGGACTTAGGGTTAGGCACCCCCCCGGGAGGTTAGGGTTAGGCTAGGGGGAGGGAGGGTTAGGCACCCCCGGGGGGAGACTTAAGGCTAGACACCCCCCCGGGGGACTTAGGTTTTTGTTGGCGGGGAAGGGGGGGTTAGTTGTAGGCTCTTAAGAGGGGCGATTAGGTTTAGGCACTGGGGCTTTGGGGAAGGTTAGGGTTAGGCTCCCCTAAGGGAGGGTTAGGGTTAGGGGGTAGAATTAGGTTAGTGAATACTTACCTAGGGATGAACGGGATTTTCATCCTTATCGGTATGCCGCTGTCGGGATTTGAACCGCCAGATAGGGGTCCGGCGGTAAATCATACCGATTCCGTTCAATACGGTGCCTTTTGCATGTTTCAGACACGTTTCACATGGACAAGTGCATTTTGACCAATGTATTAAAAGCATTCAAAACATACAAAAGGTAATAAATACATTTCTGATTCCCCCTCACTCTGATTAAGTTGCCACATAATAATGAACAAGGGAGCATTTCATGAGAAAAGTAAGAATGAACAATGAAGGGATTCGTCCTACGATATGCTTTGAAGTCACATTTCACTCTTTCCACCATGCTATTTTCCATTGACACCATGCATAACACATAAGAGCAGTAGGTGCAGACTAATTGGCTACAGGTCCCAAAACAACCTATAGCAACCATTCATAAAGCAGCTTTCAGAAGCTTGGTATACTCATAACAATATCAGACTAATTAGCTGTGGGTTACAGCACATTTGTTTTCTAGAACTATTCTATTATAAGCTCTAGAGATTTAAAAAAATAAGCCTCCGTGAATCAAAAGAAACACAAATAATATTAAACTTAGTAGCATCAGTAATTCACACCATAAGCATACTTGGCGGCTCTTTGAACCTCCTCCAGGCCATCTTAAACGAAAAGTCTAAGGAAAAAGTGCGGTGGATTGTGAAGACATAATTTGTATCATCATGGTCGTCACCCTTGGCAGCGCTACAATGCAAATTGTGTCATCAAGGCCCTGTCTACTTTCTTACGGGGGAATCTAATTTTTTTTTCATAGCCGTAGCTCCAGTCTAAATTTACGGTAGATATTGATTTGTTTGTGCCACTGGTCGTGAGTGTCCATTGCTTATCATGGATGTCGCGCCCAAATGCAAAGTGCACACTACTCAGGAAGTTGCACAGACGCCAAGCAACACAAACAACTAAATACCGTAGCCCCCGTCACTTCGGACGGGAGCAGTGGCTGAGAAAAAAAAAAAAATGTAATTCCCACCTCAGAAAGAGAAGCGGGATCAGGGAGACTGGCCTACTCTCCCGGAAGTCAAGAAATTACGCAATCTTTACCAGGAGAGTAGACAAGTATGACCAGAAGATAATGTCTATTTTGCATTCTTAGAAGTGAAGCTAATGTTAAAGGGGGTATCCATTTAGCGATATTTGCAGGCGATTGCACGATAACGTCAAATTGCGCATGTATCGGGCACATTTAGATCGGAAACGACCAGCGATGCGGGTGCGCTGGTCGTTTCCGACATGTATCATCTCCCGTACATGCTAGTCAACCTTACGATCACATCAGGTTCAGCATGTACGGGGATGATGGATGTCCCTACACTGAACGACTGAACATTCAGTAGGCACATCACAGACATAGAAACGACAGCACGATTACAATGTCGTAATCGTGCTGTCGTTTCTATGTCTGTTAATGGATAGGCACCTTAAGTCTCAACATGCCCAAGTTATTTTACAAAAAAAAATAAATTGGAAAACTAAAATAGTGTACACTGTGTGAGTCCAAAAACATACACTCAAAGTAATTTATGCTCACTGATACTTGAATGTAATCAAGCCTTGGGTAATATTCCACGGTTACCAGCCAGTTATTGCAGATAGCACTGGTGGCTTTCAATCCTTCTGGTTACTCAAAGGGTTACAAAAAAAACAAAAAACAAAACATAGGGCTCCTCCAAAATTGTCCGTGGGCTCGTTCACGATGATCACGTGGGCAGCCCGAACACAAACGCAAAAGTGCTCGCAGCCCCATAGGTCTCCGAGCAAAATTGTGCGAATTTGGGATCAGAGTCAGGTGCGAGGTGAGGTGCAGTTGCTTGCATTTTAACGCCGTGGCAACGGCAACTCACACCCTCTGCAGCTAATTGGATTGACCCCATAGTGTCTACTGTCGCATATGGTGAATAGAACAAAAATAAATCTTTCATGATGGTATTCATCCTTTATAAAAGGTGTTAAGCCGCGTATTCACTAGGCGATTAAAATGAGCGATTGAACTAGAACGACATTGTTATTGTACAATCGCTCATTAATCGTTCCCAATCGGGCACTAAAATGTTGAAAAGGACCAGCGGATGCACGCTCCCGCTGGTCGTTTTCTACATCAATCATCGCCAGAACATGCCTGTCAATCTGCCGATAATGACAGATTTGGCATGTTCGGGGATGAGGGAGGATATCTGCACTGAACGACATATCGTTCAGTGTAGGCACTACAGGGGATGAAGAACAACTGTAAGATTACAATGTTGTAATTGTACTGTCGTTCCACTATCTGCTAGTGGATGCGCAGCTTAACTCACCTTGGACATTCATTTATAATCACAATTTTCTGTAATCCTTTCTGAGGTTTGAAAGCTACCAATGCAATATTACTCAAGAATCAGTGTGCATATATCATATTGAGTGTAAAATTTTGGACTCATACCGGTATGTATCATGCATCTCATTTTGTATGCGATACATACCACCACTTAACGCATGCACAGCGGTGTTTATTAACGCCATATGCATGTAGATTTGCGTTTAAAACCGCAGAGTACAGTTCTTCCAATAAGAGCTGGGAGTCCTTTTGCGCATACGTCAGAATAATGGGAGGGAATTTTCCGTAAAGATGTCCATAGGCTTTTATTAGGCAAACACCATCTATAGATTGCCTATTGGTTGCAAGCTCTGGAAAGTTGTGCATTACGGAGCTTGATACATTTGTAAATGCGGTCCAACCTCAGAAAACTGCAATTTTCTGAGGATTGACCACATTTTAGTGTTAGTATATCCTACCCACAGTGTATACTATAGTTGTTTTCCTCTTATTTTTTTGTGAAATAACCCAAACTTTGTATTGTATTTTTCCAGCGCTGCTTCAGTCTCACAAAGTAGCTGGATCAAGTGTGTGCGCAAGTTTAACAAAACACAACTTTTATCATCATTTCTAAAATTATTATTTTGAGGTCATTACTGGTACATTTCCCAATACAATAAGTAACAAACATAATTTCCATTTATTATGCAATGTTTTAACCATTAAAACATGTAACATATTTACATTAGTCATCTACAGTACCTAAGGTATATTTGTTTGTTGGGTGTATATGTTTTAGTAGTTTAATTTATATTTGTTTTTTTTACAACACCCCTGACAACTGATGGTTAGGAGAAAAGTTACATGTCTACGGATCCACTTTTCAGAGTACTTGTAGTGGTTTGACTCTACACATGCAGCTATATCAGGCCAATTTGGTGATCGTAGAGACAGTCCCGTGCGGCCAGCCTAAGACCATGTTGTGTATAAATATAGGAACATGTGACCATTCTTGCATTCCAGTGGTTTATTTACCACAGTTGCAGGGTGTGCACGTCACCCTGGCTCATGAGGCAATGGGGCTCTAGGTCTTCATCTTGATTTATGGGCTTACTGCAACCAGAGTTACATTGCCATGAAGAAAGGCACAATAATGGGAGTGTTCTCCCTCGGTTTCAATTTACAATAATCCCCAAATCAGTTTTGGTGTTCCTGCTCCCCATCCATGCCCCCACTAGCTAATAACAGATTTATTTGCACGTACAGTATGGGCTGCCGTGCTGTGCCGAGCAGGCAAGAGTGAGATGACATCAGGATTCCACTTAAAGGTTGCATTGGTAAATTTTAATAGACTAGTTCAAAAAGGCTGTAAAAAATACTATGTGAATAACAACTAACGCTGACTAATTTATTTTATTAGAGTAATTTTAGGGGCTTCATAAACGTGTAGCAATAAAGCGGATTTTATGCAGATGCTTACCAATGTGATGGAAAGTCCCCTATAGCCACAATCTAGCTATAAAAGGAAAAATAATCCGCTCCTTCATTAAATATTGGCCCAGTAGGAAAACATTTAGTTACCGATAATCCAGCGTGCTGGTTCATGCATTTGCAAAGGAACTGAAAATCCGGACTATGGCCATCCGTTCCACTAAAGCTGGGTACACACCTATACAAGCGCCGGCCCATTCTCTCGATTTCAATCTGTTCGTTCGATATCGAAAGAGTGTGTATGCACGTTCGATCCTGATTTGTCGGATGAAAACTGGTGGAATCGGAAGATCGCATCTTCTGTGCAGTTTAATTTTCATCCGATTCAACAGGGCATGGTCATACCAAAGTGCTGTGTATGTCATGCGATTGTACACCAAACCTGGGGCTGCCTCTCTGGGCGTGCATAATTAAACTCTGGAAGTTCAGGAAGCATTCTGTGTGCCACGCTCCTCTTCATATACATATTCTCCATTTTTTTCCCTTTACCCCACCACCTACTTGATAGTGGACACAAGCATAAGTCCTTCCTTTACCTTAAAACCTTTACCCTACCACCTATACAGCAAGGCTTGGCTTGGCTAGTTCCACAACTTGCTGGGCTTAATTTTAGGTACACCCACTGTGAGCGCAGCCTGGAATCTGGAAAATGTGTACGCTGGTACAATCATTTGCTTGCGATATTTCGGCAGTGCGGGATCGAAGGTCGCACATTGGATTGTATATGTGTGTACACGCGTATCAGGACTGTGATCGGCACTTCCAAATGGGAGCATTGTCGATCGAACAGTCACATCGAATGTGTGATTGTATAGGTGTGTACCCAGCTTAAGTAACAAAGAACCATATAACAATGACAAATGAAGGTTTGTCATAAATCGAAACTGAACATATCTTATTGTCAGCTGTACTATCTCTTGATGCACAGGGCAATGCCCTATCGTCTGTAACAACACCCATTTTCACCCAATAAATGTTTCAAGTGTTAAATGCTAGATATATCTTCTCTGCTACAGAAACAATTTTGCAAAGTTAAAAACAGAACCGTTCTCTTTGCCTGGATGTATAAATGAGCAGTGTTAAATATATTTCCTTTGTTCATATAATTTCAACATATGCAACTTGTGTAAGATTCCACTTGTTTATAGGTCAAACATATCTATCCAAGTCTATTAATGAGGAAGTCAGGGACTGGATGACATGCTCATTATTCTCGTGAACTTCTGAACAATTCTGCCTATTTTTGAATAGGCAGAACCCGGCTCCAAATTGTGATCACACCTCATAGATTAAAAATAAATTAGTATTTCAGAAGTAAAATACAAAAATAAATAAAATCAATAAACTAATTGTACTGAGCTTTATTTTGTCCTGAAGACATTAGAAGACAGAGAACCGTCCCACAAGGGAAAAAAAGGGCAACTATGTAAATTGAAGACATAACAGGTCAAACCAGTTCCAAACAAAACAATCCAGTTACACAACCTTCTAAAACCACAAATAAAACTATACCAAACCTTGAATGTCCTTAACTATGCCTGTAACAAATGTCTTAAGAACACCTCTCACACAGGAGACAGATCCCATTACTTAATGTAATATTCTCACTACAGCACAATTCTAGCATGGTATTAAAACTTGCAGCATGCTCTGTCATATTGACCTAAAATTAGCTGCTGGAGGAGACTATACGTAATCTGTTACATGTAGTAATCCTTCTGAGCCTCCGGCAACATCACAGCTCCTGTTGCAGCATTCCTAGGTTGCCACACCCACAGCTGCAAAGCACAGCACCCAGAGAGTGGAGACCAATCTGCTAATTACCCAATCCCACAGGTCTGCCTCAAGCTAGTGGGTAATGCCACAATATGGCTGCCTCCACTGTGCAAAAAGTCTGCTCTAAATCGCTCACCTTAATGAAGAATGCCAGAAGTGAGGACAACATTTACGCCTATGACTGCTTCCTCAAATACAATTAAGATGTCCAACTGTTTGAAATGTAATAAAAAAAAAAAAAAAAAACAGGCCAAACTATTTGATATATAGTTTGCTGGGACCTTAGAAGTCATGAAGGGGGAATTCTCAGACTGCATGTCAGACACATCAGGGTGAACTTTTATTTCCTGAACTACTTCCGAGACAGCGATTGTACATGCAACAGGAAGTTTTTGGAGAGGAGGAGAGATCAGGAGGTTACTAGGAGGAAACATGGGTCATCATTTGTAAATTCCCAAGGGATCACTACAGGAAATAGATATAGAGATTTGGACAGATATATGCAATAGAACAAATGGATAGTATGAAGCGCCATCATTTATTTTCCAATAAAGAGACATTTTCTTGTAATGTCCATTTAGGCATCTTCCCAAAAATGTGAAGGAACACTCTTCAACTTGTCCAAAAGCAAATTAAGTTAGACAATTTCTAAAGAATTTATTTCAAATCTAGTTTACAATTTCAAACTTTTTATGGGGTTAATGATTTTGGCTCCATTGTTAATTATGGAAATAAATAGATTAAGGGAAAGTGCCAGCAAGTAAACAAGAACCAGTTACTGGCACCCATACGCCAGCCACGCCCAAACTGGATGCATTTCACATATTGGTTTACTCAATAGTAGTAAAAAAGTCAATACTACGAGGCATTCATTAATTAGCTATGTTCTGTAATCCATGTTGATTATATAACACTGAAGGATAAATAGAGGTCACTGGTATTATTTCTATACCTGAGGTTGCTTAGTCATCTGTAAGGCCAGGTGCACACAGGCATCATTTTAAGCCGTCTCCTGTCCATCCTATTTTGTGACAGGTGAACAGGGACGGATAATCACATTAGCAGTGAAGTCTATGTAAAGCAGGAGCTGCACACAGATATTGAAGGAGATGGAACGGTGACCATGTCCTAATTTCCATACTACTGTAAATAAGCCATGCACCCTGAACTTCTCCATCACTTATCTCAAAGTACAAAAAAAACAAAAACAGAATGCAGACAAGAATTATATAGATGGCAATTCACACAGCATTTATTTTGTATTCTAATTGTATCTGGTATTAACTGGCTTAAGCTGGGTACACACTGACTGATATATTGGCCGATCAATTGATCAACCTACATATCTGGTGCCTGTCGGCCAGAGTGTACCAGCGATATGCCTGTGAATGACGTCATTCACAGACATACCACACAACCCCCAGCAAGCGGAACCAGCAGTCAGAAGCAGATGATGATCGCTCAGTGTGTATGAACGACTATCTGCAGATATCTGTGCAGTTTGTATCCACCTTAAGAACAGTGCTGGATAGTTAGTGGCCCAATGGCAATTTGAGGACATCAAGAGATTGAAGAGTGACCATTGTGGCCAGCACATTTTCCCTACTTGCTGTCTTGGATGTTGCCTATGGACTGTTCTGCCATTCATAGACTTTAGGTTATTCTAAAGTGTGATGCAAGTCATGAGGTATGCAGTTACCATGGGGGCCTTCCAATGTTATATGCTGCTCATGTGCACTTCCAACTGCTTAAATTGGCATCCTGAAAATGTGTCTCAGACACGGATGACAAGATACTAGTTAATATGTTCTGGACAAAGTGTAATACACCATAAACTAGAATAGCCAATACAAATCTGCAACATTTTAATAAAGCTTGTAAGTGTACAGCTAATGGTACATACACACTGTCAGATTTGATGAACAATTGAATGATTGAATGATTTTTACAACGATCTGCACAAATCCATCAACGATGACCGATTTCTGACAGTATTAAAATGAATGATATAGTCAAAATCTGACTGCAAACACAGTCGATGTCAGAGATCGTTATCTGACATGCGGGAACGCAGATCGTTCGTAGATGCATGCCCTACATGTCAAAGATATGAACGATTTTTACAATCGTTATTGTTCATATCTGATAAGAAATCTGACCGTGTATGCGCACCATAAGAGAAGTTCTAGACAGATTTGGTGCCCATGTCAACTTAACAGCTACATGGGCCCAAGAACATTGCTGTGTAAACTGTCAGTAAACATTACACTATGCCACTAGCAATTGGCTCTGGATGACCTGAAGTACAGGGTCTAAATGAAAGGTCATGGAACCCAGCATGAGTGAGTGACTTTGTTGTGGGGACCCCGCAGGTTATGTCCCCCAGACTATACTTCCAATGTAGCTGCAGACGGACAGGAGAATAATTAGACAATGGCTGAGGTCAGGGCTAGAATCTCAGATACAAAATCCAAATACTAGTACAAGACCAGAGGCAAGTAGCACAGGATCATAATCAGATTAAGTAAGGATCAGGTCATGGGCAAAATGTGATCAAATGCAAAGCGGACTCACAAAAACAGGGAGGCCCAGCAGTGGCGTAACTAGGGTATATGGAGCCCACCCTAAAAAACTGAGCCCACCCTAGTATGTGTGCGCGCCAAAGGCACGTGGCGAAAAACTGGCTACATGCCACAATGGGCGTGGCCACTACAAAATGGGGGCGTGTTAACATGACACCACCGTTTGTCACTCTGGGAACATTCCTTTCCATTCCATATGCACCTTAATGCCCACTGTAGTAGTACCCCATATGCAGTGCCCCCTCATGCAGTGCACCCCTTATGCAGCGCCCACAGTAGTGCCCCTTATGCAGCACCACTTACAGTGCTCCCCCTATGCAGTGCCCCAAAGTAGTGGTCCCCCCTATGCAGTACCCCCCAAGTAGTGGTCCCCCCTATGCAGTACCCCCCCAAGTAGTGGTCCCCCCTATACAGTGCCCCCAGTAGTGGTCCCCCCTATGCAGTGCACCCAGTAGTGGTTCCCCCTATGCAGTGCACCCAGTAGTGGTTCCCCCTATGCAGTGCACCCAGTAGTGGTTCCCCCTATGCAGTGCACCCAGTAGTGGTTCCCCCTATGCAGTGCACCCAGTAGTGGTTCCCCCTATGCAGTGCACCCAGTAGTGGTTCCCCCTATGCAGTGCACCCAGTAGTGGTTCCCCCTATGCAGTGCACCCAGTAGTGGTTCCCCCTATGCAGTGCACCCAGTAGTGGTTCCCCCTATGCAGTGCACCCAGTAGTGGTTCCCCCTATGCAGTGTCCCCAGTAATGGTTCCCCCTATGCAGTGCCCCCAGTAGTGGTCCCCCCTTTACAGTGCACCCAGTAGTGGTTCCCCCTATGCAGTGCCCCCCCCTATACAGTGCCCCCAGTAGTGGTTCCCCCTATGCAGTGCCCCCAGTAGTGGTTCCCCCTATGCAGTGCCCCCAGTAGTGGTTCCCCCTATGCAGTGCCCCCAGTAGTGGTTCCCCCTATGCAGTGCCCCTCCCTATACAGTGCACCCAGTAGTGGTTCCCCCTATGCAGTGCCCCCCCCTATACAGAGCACCCAGTAGTGGTTCCCCCTATGCAGTGCCCCCAGTAGTGGTCCCCCCTATACAGTGCACCCAGTAGTGGTTCCCCCTATGCAGTGCCCCCCCCTATACAGTGCACCCAGTAGTGGTTCCCCCTATGCAGTGCCCCCAGTAGTGTTCCCCCCTATACAGTGCACCCAGTAGTGGTTCCCCCTATGCAGTGCCCCCCCCTATACAGTGCACCCAGTAGTGGTTCCCCCTATACAGTGCACCCAGTAGTGGTTCCCCCTATGCAGTGCCCCCAGTAGTGTTCCCCCCTATGCAGTGCCCCTTACATATACAGAACAAAAAAAAAAAAAAACACTGACCTGAATGACATCTCTCCCATCACCCACTACGGACGGGAGCACCTTAATGCCCCCAGTAGTAGTGCCCCTCTTGCAATGCCCACTGCAGTAGTACCCCATATGCAGTGCCCCCCTCATGCAATGTCCACAGTAGTGCCCCTTATACAGTGCCCTTTAGCAGCACCACTTACAGTGCCCCCCCCTATGCAGTGCCCCCAAGTAGTGGTCTCCCCTATGCAGTGCCCCCAAGTAGTGGTCTCCCCTATGCAGTACCCCCAGTAGTGGTTCCGCCTATGCAGTGCCCCCAGTAGTGTTCCCACTATGCAGTACTCCTCCAGTAGTGGTTCCCCTATGCAGTGCCCCTTACATATACAGAACAGAGCAAAAAAAAAAAAAAACACTTACCTGAATTAAGTCTCTCCCATCACCCACTGCGGGAGCCGGAAGGCGGAGCTCATGAGTGAGCTCCAGCCCGGCTCCGGCCGTGGGTGCAGCAGCCACGAGTACGAGTGCACTACCGGGCGCTGGTGCATTTGTTACTGTGTAGTGCGGACACCGACTTGAAACCACTGTCCTGGACCACGAACCCCTCCCTGTTCAGGTATACAGGAGCAAAGTGATTGATATACCACAGTTATAAAGGCAGGTTTGTAACTTAACATGCTACAGGGAGATGTACTAAGCCTTGGAAAGAGACAAATTACCAGGAAATCAGTTCCGGTCATAACAGGCTGTTTTAAAAGTGACAGGAGCTGATTGGTACTTTATCTTTCTCCACTTTATCTCATGCAAAGGCTCTGTCCATCTCACCCTACATGAAAATTAAGATTAGGACATGTGTGAGTCTCTTTACAGCGATGATTGCCACTTTCTTTTTCTAAAGAAAAAAAAAAAAGGTTGCCTTTCATATGTATACTTGTGTTCTAATCCTATTAATATCATTGATAGAGACCAATTTTTAATTGGCAGTCCTGTAAAATATTGGTCCTGTTGCAACTCTAATTTTTGCAACACCTCAATAAATATATAAATATATAATGCTTGTATCAAGGACACACAGAAAACAATGACAACCTTAAGCAATCAACCCACTTCCTAGTGTACATGAATTTGCTGAAGTACTTAACTCCTTGCCACACTAGCACATGATGAGTGTGTACATAATATATTAATGATGTGAAAGATAATCCTCTCAGATAAATGCATTATTTGGAAGCAACAGTAAACAAAAGTAGTATAACATTTACCAAAATCAATCATTTAGTAGTACTGTCCAATTTCATATATGCAGATATATATGTTCTCTATACATAATGACTTCTGCCTGTATATTTTACTGTGAGTTTATACTAATTAAAATGGTTTGTATTTTCAGTGTTATAGCTGTATTAAGAACCACAGACAACAGAATCTGCTGCTCAAAAATCAAGCGAGCAACAGGATCAATGTTCATTATGGCCACAAATATTTACGGACTAAGTAAAAGGTACTGATGTTTGGTAACCATAGTTACAGGATGACTTCTCAAATGGTCTTTGCCCACTGTTCCATTGACCCCCAACCTAACTCATGGGAAGAGGCACTGTACTAGTCATTATGATCAAATGATATAGAAAATCTTTCAGGTTCCATTTCTGAGAAAAAGAGGGTAGACTGAAGTAGTCAATATGGATAAAGGGATATTAGACATTTTTAAGATTCGCATTGAGCGTCACAACATCAAGAATCATCACTCGATGAGGACTGTGTGTGTGTGTGTGTGTGTGTGTGTGTGTGTGTGTGTGTGTGTGTGTGTGTGTGTGTGTGTGTATATATATATATATATAATATGCGATATGGTAAGAACTTACCCTTGTTATCTCTATTTCTACGAAGTCCATAGGGTTCCACAGGATACCTTGTGGTATAGGTGTGACGTCAGTCGCAGGGCACCAAAGAGTTAAGCTTTCAGCCTCCCAGGATGCACTAGGTCCCCCTCCTATACCCTGCCCACGGGCCAAGGCACCTCAGTTAGTTACCAAGCCATAGGCCGGAGGAGGAGAAGGAAGAGAGAGAACAAAGATCTGGACACATACAAGAATCACATTCTCACCAGAGGGAGACGGAAAACCGGTGACCAGAGCAAAGCCCATCGGCAGCACAGGTGCGACAGGGCGGGAGTCCTGTGGAACCCTATGGACTTCGTAGAAATAGAGATAACAAGGGTAAGTTCTTACCATATCTCATATTTTCTACTTCAGGGTCCATAGGGTATCCACAGGATACCTTGGGGATGTCCCAAAGCAGTATCCTTTAAGGGTGGGGACGCTCCTGTGCAGAAAGGAGAATCCGCTGCCCGAAGGAAGCATCCTGAGAGGCGAAGGTGTCAAACCTGTAATACCTCACGAAGGTATGGACAGAAGACCACGTAGCAGCCTTGCAGATCTGAACTGCCGAGGCACCACGTCGAGCTGCCCACGAAGGACCCACAGACCTAGTGGAATGAGCCTTCAGAGAAGGAGGGACCGGTAGGCCTTCATGAAGATAAGCTTCAGAAATAGCCATACGGATCCAGGCTGCCAAAGTTTGCTTTGAAGCAGGCCAACCCTTTTTACGGAAGCCATAGAGGACAAACAAAGCGTCCGACTTCCTAAACGAAGAAGTGCGGTCAACATAAGTCCTTAAGACCCGCACAACATCCAAAGAGGCCTCACCCACGGAAAGACCCGGTGAGTTAAAGGCCGGAACAACTATATCCTCGTTAACATGAAACTGGGAAACAACTTTGGGAAGAAACTCGGGCCGAGTGCGGAGCACTGCCCTGTTCCCATGAAAAACCAAGAAAGGGGGTCTACAAGAAAGAGCCCCTAACTCAGAAACACGTCTGGCCGAAGCAATGGCCAGAAGGAAAACAGTCTTAGCTGTTAGCCATTTAATATCCACTGAGCCCAGTGGTTCAAACGGCGGTCCTTGGAGAGCCCTCAGGACCACAGCCAAATCCCAAGGCGCCACAGGTGGAACAAAGGGCGGCTGAATACGGAGAACACCTTGCATAAAGGTGCGCACATCCGGGATTGTAGCAATCCTACGGTGAAACCAGACAGATAGGGCCGAAACCTGTACCTTCAAAGAAGCAAGGCGAAGCCCATGATCTAGTCCCGCTTGCAGGAAGGCGAGAATCCGAGACAGACGAAACTCCTGCGGTGCATAACCTCTCGGTCGACACCACTGGAAGAACGTATGCCACACGCGATGGTATATCCTCGCGGAAGACGGTTTCCGAGCTCGTAACATGGTACGCACCACAGAGCTGGAAAACCCCCGGGACCTCAGTATGGCCGTCTCAACAGCCACGCCGCCAAAGACAGCCGAGTCAGGTCCGGGTGAAGACAAGGACCCTGAGACAGAAGGTCCGGTCGTAGCGGCAACCGCAGAGGACTGTCCACGGACAGACCCTGAAGGTCTGAGAACCAGTGCCGTCTGGGCCACGCGGGAGCTATCAACAGGAGCGTCCCTCCTTCCTGTTTGAATTTCCGGATTACCCGTGGAAGAAGGGAGACCGGAGGGAACAGGTATGCGAACAGGAACGTCCACCGGACGGACAGAGCATCCACCAGAGACGCCCCTTCGTCTCTTGTGCGAGACCCGTACACCGGCAACTTGTTGTTGTGCCGGGACGCCATGAGGTCGATTTCTGGAAGACCCCACCTGTCCACCAGTAGTTGAAAAACGTCCGGGTGCAGGGACCATTCCGCTGGATGAACTTCCTGGCGACTTAGAAAGTCCGCCTCCCAATTTAGCACTCCCGGGATGAAGACCGCTGATATGGCCGGAAGATTGCGCTCCGCCCAAACCAGGATCCGAGAGACCTCTACGAGAGCCGCCCGACTGCGAGTTCCTCCTTGCCTGTTTATGTAGGCCACGGTGGTAGCGTTGTCCGACTGGACCTGCACCGGGTGACCCTGGAGAAACCGCTGTGCCTGCAGGAGAGCATTGAAGACCGCACGGAGTTCCAAGATATTTATTGGAAGCTCCGCTTCTGTCGGCGTCCACCTGCCCTGGAACAAGTGTGGACCCGAAACTGCTCCCCAGCCCCGAAGACTGGCGTCCGTTGTCAACAGGACCCAATTTGGAACCCAGAACGGACGTCCCTTGTTGAGGTGGGTCGTCTTTAACCACCACGTAAAGGACAGGCGAACCTCCGGGGTGAGCACAATCGTCTGGAACTTCAGAGACTGAGGCAGCCCGTTCCACTTGGACAGGATCAGGTGCTGCAGAGGTCTGGAGTGAAACTGGGCGTATTCCACCATGTCGAACACCGACACCATGGAGCCCAGTAACCTCATCGCCGAGTGTAAGGACACCCGGCGGCTGTGCAGACAACTGCGCACCCTTGACTGTAAAGCAGAGATCTTGTCCTCCGTCACGAAGATCCTTTGCTGTCCCGAGTCCAATAAGGCTCCAAGATGCAGAATCCTCCGAGACGGGATTAGAGTGGACTTCTGCCAGTTGATTAGCCAGCCGTGCCAGCAGTGCAATGGTCAGGTCCAAGTGGTGTAACAGGAGCTCTGGAGATCCTGCCACCAATAACAGGTCGTCCAAGTACGGCAACATGCGGACTCCTTGCAGCCGCAGAGAAGCAGCCATGACCGCCATCACCTTGGTGAAAACACGTGGTACTGTCGCCAGGCCAAAAGGTAACGCCCGAAACTGGAAGTGGTCGCTGCAGATTGCAAACCGAAGGAACTCTTGATGGCGCAAAAGAATAGGGACATGCAGGTAAGCGTCCTGTATGTCCAATGACACCATGTAGTCCCCAGGTTCCAGACCGTAGGGTCTCCATCCGAAACTTCGGGACCCGCAAAGACTTGTTGAGTGCTTTGAGGTTGAGAATCGGACGATATGACCCATTGGGTTTCTGCACCAAAAATAGATTTGAATAGAAACCCTGGCCCCTCTGGGAGAATGGAACAGGCACTATAACTCCAGCCTGGAGCATAGTGTGCAATACCTTCCGCAGCTCCGTAGCCTTGTTCCGGTCTGATGGTAGACCCGTGGTGAAGAATCGAGCCGGGGGTCTGTGCCGGAAGGAGAGGGCGTACCCGTGGGAGACCACCTCCAGAACCCAAGTGTCTGTCGTAGTGAACGACCAACACCGGGAGAACTGCAGCAGGCGGCCTCCCACCCTGGGATCCCCCAAAGGGAGGCCCGGACCGTCAGGCCGCAGGCTTGTCATCTGGCTTGGGGGCCGGACGTCTGGTACTCCATGCCTGTTTCCGGGGCTTTACCGATTTCTTAGGGCCAGCCTGTCGAGGAAACGACTGTGGTTTGGGCCTGCCCTGGGCCCTAGATGACCGAAAGGACGATGGTCCAGAACCAGAAGGAGCAGCGGCCGACGGGAGACAAGCAGATTTGGCTGCCGCCAGCGTGGCCACAATCTTATCCAGATCCGGACCGAAGAGAACTTCTCCGGTAAACGGCAACGCTTCCAGACCTTTCTTGGAATCTGCGTCCGCCTTCCAGGATCGCAGCCACAAGGTGCGACGAGCAGCTACCGCTGCTGAAGAAATTCTAGACACCAGAGTACTAATGTCTAGAGCCGCCTCGTTGATGTAGGTGGCCGAATCACGGAGATTGCCAATCAACTCCGCCTGTTCGGCCGGACAGTCGGATTCAAAAGAAGCCTCTAATGAATCCGCCCAGCGCTCCATCGCTCTGGCAACCCAGCAAATGGCCATAGCCGGCCGTGCTGCCCCCCCTGCAAGGGAATAAGCGGACTTCAGGCAGATTTCTACCTTGCGGTCCGTAGCATCCTTAAGGGAGGACATGGATGGCATCGGCAATGTGGCACTACGGACAAGACGGGTCACGTGAGAATCCACCTGTGGAGGGGATTCCCACTTAGCAAAATAATTATCCGCGAACGGATAAGCCACCGCCAGGCGTCTCTGCGGCTGGTATCTTTTGCCAGGTTGTTTCCACGCCTCCTCTAAATGGTCCACCAACTGACCCGAAAGAGGAAAGACTGTGGCATCGCCCTTCACATCTTTGAAAAAGGCATACTTAGATTTAGCCGCTGGGGGAACTTCGTCCTCAATCACCAAGGCTGTGCGGACCGCCCGAATAAGTCCAGGAATATTCCAGGAATATATACTTTGGACTTAGCATCAGTGTCCTTAGTATGGAGAGGTTCCTGATCGTAAGGATCCAGAATCTCCCCATCATCAGACGTCCCTTCGTCATCCTCATAAGGAGCGGACAGAGACGCCACCGGCCTTTTATGAGGCCGCATCACAGACTACCCTAGCAACACATCCTACAAGTGCTGTACAGAACTCGTCAGGGAGTTAACCCACGCTGGCTCCTGAGAACCCGGGAGCGGGGAAATAGGGAGACTGTGGGGTACCACCAATTGTCGTGGGAACCCCTGCATGGGTGACGACACCACAGACTGCTGGGACAAACCCATCGGAGTAAACGCGGGCTGCGGAGCTAACTGGCCCACTAAAGCTGTTAACGCCTGAGCGAAACAAGCCCAGGGCGGCTCCTGTACCGGTGCTGTAACCGTAATAGGCCGCGCTATGGACAAACACTGCCGGCAAAGGCCCTCCGCGCTACCCTCCCCCTCCGCTAACGGTACTTTGCACGTGGTACACTGTAGCCGGAGGGGAAAATCACTTTCAGACATGATGGCACCACGTATGTGACCTCTCTCACCAATTAAGTATTAAATAGGCGAGAGATCACCCTGCAGCACCGCACTGCAAGGGCTTTAGCAGAAAGAACAGGGACAGTAATAAAGCTGACAGTTTTGAGAAGATAAAGTTACAGGCAGCAGCGCTAGCACAGTCACATACAATGCAGAGAAATAACAATTCCTGCACTAACAGCGCTGATCACTCAACTACACAGACACAGGGCCTGGTAGGACACAGCGCTGCATACACAGACCTGAGCCACAGCGGAGGAGAGGTATGCGGGGGGACCCAGACCACGATGCTTCCTTCCAGGCTTCCAGCAGCGTTCACCATGCGTTGCAGAGAAGCTGGCCTGGGGGAGGAGCGCTGACACAGGACCAGTCAGCACAGTGCAGAGAGGGCTGTGTGCAGCGGGGGAGGCGCCGGCTGTGAGACAGGGAAGGCGCGCTCCCCTGGCATGCATTTAACCCCTGGGACGCCGCAGCGCTACCGCTCTGCTGCGGTCCGCTGTCCCAGGGGGTAGTGGAAAGCGCAGGTTCAGTACCTGGCTCCACGCTGCAGCCAGTCCCCAGGGAGCCCCCTGCCTGGGGACTTAGGACCATGTGACCAGAGGGGACCCACCGCGGGACCCTGCTGCTTACCTTTGTCCCCCTTGGATCCGGCCATGGTCCGGAACATCTGGGGTCACCGCTAGCTGTGACCCCAGATGCTCACCAGCATCCCCGGATCGGTACCGGCGTTCTGGTACCGGCGGGGGTGTAGGGAAGACAGCATGGACGTCAGGACTGACTGTCCATGCTGTACATCCAGATGTGCAGCCACAGCTGCACTGAAGAAAGCTTCAGGGGCTCTTCTAGCCCCCACTCCGACAGGTGCACCCGACGCCGGCCGGGCACCAAACTAAACTGAGGTGCCTTGGCCCGGGGGCGGGGTATAGGAAGGGGACCTAGTGCATCCTGGGAGGCTGAAAGCTTAACTCTTTGGTGCCCTGCGACTGACGTCACACCTATACCCCAAGGTATCCTGTGGATACCCTATGGACCCTGAAGTAGAAAAATATTATAATATATATATATATATATATATATATATATATATATATATATAATATACATACATACATACATACATAGTCACAAAAAAATACATTCTCCCTTGTGTTCCCTTCAATCCCACAGATCCAACCTCTGTGCTCCCAGTCTAGACAGAAGCGAGTGGTAGAGAAACCCTCAGAGGGCGCAGTACAGGTGCCCTCTCTAATTGCTGCTCCGCCTTTTTTCAGCTACACACTGCTCTCCCTACAGCACACTACATAAATTATACAGCACAAGAAAGAGCATATTCTGTGCCAGGTATCAGCCAGTAATCCAAACCTCTTACACAAGACTTCATTTCACAACACATTCAAAGTACATAGGTTTCTCATGTACATTTCATACAGTCAGTCCTGTACAAATATCTATGATGTTATCCCCTCCCTCATTTTGTGTCACATCGGATAATGATTCACTAATTTACAAATTAATGACAAAAATTGTACTGCACATCTCCCAATATTCTAATCTTTGGAATAGGGACAGGGGCATGGCCATCTTGTGTGGACAGTGACCATGTTACAATGGTTGCATGCCTAATGCCCCTGAAGCCGTAAAAGGTCACAAACCACCTCCCATCACCCAAGACACCACTTGATCAGCTGCACACATCGGCTGTACAGTAGAGTGGCGAGAAGAACATACCTCCCAGTACTAACTGTCGGGACAATCCCCCAGAACCTGTACACTTGTAGGTACTGTTGTCATGCTGTACTTGCCCTTTGGACCATCCCACCGGAAATTAAAAGTAGCTAAAAAATGTATTAACTGAGTATTTCAAATGTATAATTTCTTTAATAATCCCATTTTGTACCTGTCTCAATGATGTTAGACATGTGCCAGAGAGCTCTAAATATTCCTGAATATTTAATTAGTGATCAGCTCGTGCCATTAAATTTATAACAGAGGGGTCAATACAATACCATGTGCCGATGAATACCACCGCAATGCTCAGCAGTGCACACATCAGTCATACGGTAGGCTTCACAAGTTTTCTGCGTGCCTCTATTGGGTGCAAGGCAAAACGTGCAAAATTTGTACCCAAGAAATGCCATTACACATGGCCGTGCCGCTGAACTGAATCCCCCCCCCCCCAGAGAGTGAGGGGCACAAACAGGTTATAGCTGATTCTCCCCAGGGACAGGGTCATATTAATGTAACATGACAAAATATAAGGTCTCATTAAATTCTATATTTACAATAAGATGAAGTGAAATAAAAAAAACCCCAATATATAAAAGTTATTTCTTTTGCATTTAACTATTTCCTGTTGTATCTTTTTCAATTAGTACATATCACTGAATTTGGTTATGTCAGGTTAAATCACAAACTAGTTTGTATTCCAGTAGCACCAAAAAAAAATAAATCAAATAAATAAAAATTTTAAAAAAAAAAGAAGTCCAGAGCTTTGTATTTTTCCTTCCTGCTCAATCAGTGCTATATTGGAAAGGGTAAAGTGTCAGTGAAGCCGACGGCACGATCATAGGAACTGGCACATATGAATCATTACTGAGCCGTGTCTGGCTAATGCAAATAATTAGGCAGTGTTCTGTATCTAAAGGGACCAAGCTGTGTGAAACTGACCTTCTGTGCACAGAGCATTCACTGGAAAACATGGCAAGGCTTTTATTTTCAGAAAGAAAAATAAGACCTGTGTTAGAGTTCATTTTCAGGACAGCATAAACCCTTTCTGATTCAGTATAAGATCCCTATTATACAACACATACCCTGCAACAGAGCCTCTTGATTCTGTTCACCTCTGATTTACACAATGAAGCAAAACATAATTGTCAATGAAAACATGCAAAGTATAATTAGTACTTTTAATGATTGCATTCTAAAAGCTCATAACATTGAAGAAGCCATGAATAAAGGCCAACTCCCCCTTAAAGTGACAGTTTGTGCCACAGCAACATTTTAATTGGATATTGCTTTGCATTTAAAGTAACATTTTCTAAATCCTATATTCCATTAAAAAAAAAAAAAAATTATTAGTTAAATAAATTGCAATTCTTTAAAGAATGCATGATAAGGATGACTTGCTGTAATTCAATAGCCTATAAAATATGTATACGGTGACTATCACTGGAGTAGATTATTAGGTCCCAACAGCTACCCATGTGTTACGAAACAAGAGTAAATGGCTGGGAATTAAACGCCAACTTGTGCCATCACCCGTTTTTTAGATCTTCACTGTGCAACTGATGGTCCGATATTTAGGAAACTAAAGGCCCCCATACATCAGAGATTGATTGCAGCAATCGTGCAATTTGCAATCGACTGTGTATAAAAATCTTTCCCTTTTTGAATCGATTGTGGCAATTCTGCAATCGATTGAAAAAGCGAAAGATTTTTTATACACAATCGATTGCAAATTGCACGATTGCTGCAATCAATCTCTGATGTATGGGGGCCTTAAGGCAAAAGTAAGGAACTTTATATGGGACATAATACTTAACAGGTGGTCTAGTGTACTTGGAACTATCAGTTCCTAAAACTAGGTTTACGACTGACAAATACATCACTATATAAAGTAGTGTTTCTTTGATAAATACATCCTTTAAAAAAAAATAAAAAAAATAAAAAAATGATATGGACAGCCTTCTCTTTGCAAAATGCTAGGCGCAGGCAAATACAGGTCCGTTTTCACAGATCGTGATGAGAATAGGTTTGGAACATTTGTTCCATCTCATCAGGCAAAATATTATCCTCACTCAGCCTGGCGACTTGTCCTGAAGTGTTCTGCACAGAATCCCCCTATCATTTTAGTTCTATCCCGGCATTCCCCTTATTATAATCCAACCACACCACAGAGCAGAATTAACTGTTACCATCACTCTCTATAGAATACACTACATACTGCCTTTTGCAGTATATGCACAAATACTCTGCAGCATAGACATTACATAGAGTTGCAAAGCACAAAAAAAAAAAAATCATAATTTAGTACACATGCCAACTGGCAAAATATAATGTAACATTAAAAATGGGATTTTATAAATGCTCTCGACAGAGAATAAAGGACCTGATTCACTACAGATCGCAATATTGCGTATGCACGCAGCTCAACTGCGATAGCAAGCTAGTCCATTGCAATCGCAATGCAAACTCAGCACAACATAAGGACGCTCACTTTACCTTACACACATCCGTAATGTTCAGCAGAATAGCAAAACCATCGGTACAATAGAGTACCATCGCAGCCTCGCGCACACTTGCACAAGCTCTGACCTTACTCAGAAATTGCGAACATCCACGCATGCTATGAGACCTCCCACTGCATATGGCATTGCAGTGGATAATTTATGCACGCCCCTGCAATGGCGTGTGAACGCACTGGCACACCCGCGGTTCCCCGACCACCCTCCCATCATCACCCACAAACGGTGCTTCCTGCGTAACCTCTGTGATCGCAGTCCCGATCACAATCACTAGAACGCAACAATCAGCATATTACGTGCGTATTAGCAACTGAGATCCTTGCTGAATCAGGCCCAAAGTTCCTATAATGCAGCTTTATCCAGAGGGTGTATCGCACAGATCACCACGGTGTAAAACAAGTCTCAGGCTGGTAACTATATTGTTGGAGTAAAGCGTTTCCCCACCTACTTTGACATCAGCAGCTTCATCAGAAGGTACCAGCCCTCTTTCTGAACCGCCCTTATACACTCCTTGTGCGGCAGATGCGCATGCTCACTAGAGTTGCATTCCAAGCCTCACTTTCGTCTGGCCAGCATGGGCATGCGCACTGGAGCATTGTGCGTTCCATATGTGCTCCAAATATCCCATCAACATTGTGTCCATGTTAAATTTTTTTGAACTTGCATATTATTCGGAGCACTGCGAGTATGATCACATTCCTGTGCTGAATATTGGATGATTTTATTAGTGGAATAATGATTCATTATTTAATATTACATATTTAATTTTGCCGGCCGGTATGTGTACTAAAATTATTTTATTTCTTTTTTAATTAAAAAATTTGTTCTGACAAACACTACTTCTATTTTTATATTTACCTGTTTTTATCTGGGGGTTAGTAATTACCCTATAGAGGCTGCAGATTGTCAGTATAATTAATTCTAATCAGTACAGCACCAGCTGTTTAACTCCTTAACTCCCCAAAAAGCCTGTTTCTTATACAGTATATAGATAATTTATTTATAGGATATAATAGTTTATGGGAGAACTCTTATCTGAACAATAATGTACATGCTGGCACCTGCATCACCTAGAACAAGAGAATCGCTAATTCAAGCATGCACACGGAAGACCTTCGTCATTGACAGAATGCAGCAGAATACTTCAATAGTTCAAACGGGGCAAATGTCAATCCGGCTTATACAGCATACTTGTCTACTTTTGCCAAACCATTTCAGGGAGATTGTAAAAACACCACCTATGAGTGCGGGAGTAAAGTGAGCGTGTACTGCTACATCTGAGGGGCGTACCATAAAATTGATTTACATCCAAATGTAAATGAGCCCCAAAGCAGTTAGTAAGATCTACTTGTTGATGAAGCACACTGATACTTTTTCAGATGCATGTAGCCATAGGGATCATTGTGCCTTATAACCAATGCAGGGAAATGATAATAATGATCCCATTTGATTGTATAGATTTACTATAACAACTTTATAATGGGGGTAAGGTGCAATCAGGGAGATTCTAGACTCTTCAGCGAGTCAGGGAAATTGCTACTATTTCACGGAGTCTCCCTGACAATTAGGGAGAGTTGGCAAGTATGTTATACAGTATATAACACTGGCTGCTTAGATTATAAACTCGACTAAGGTCAGAGCCAAAATAATGATCTTTTTGATATATTGATAATCAATTCCTATCCCCTATCAGAGCGATTGAGGGATGGAACCTCATTAGCTAGTTCTTGCTGATGAATGAATAAAAGATGTGCCAGTATAAATATTAGACTGTTTATAAATAGAGTTCGACAAAAAACCTTTTACAATGGCCAATAAAAATGTAAACTTAACATTTCTACTTCAAAAACATGAATTGTTTTAAATCTCTTTACCACTGTACTAAATGGGGTTCTCTAATTAAAACTGCACCCGCTTTTTCACTCGCCCCCACCTTCCTCAATGTGGAGTGCAGTATCCAGCCAGTGCATAGTAGATATATATATATATATATATATATATATATATATATATATATATATTTATTTATTTTATTTTTTTTAAAACCCTTAAATGATGATTACTCTATTATGTTGTCCAATATGCATTGTCAGCACAGCTTAGCAAATACGAATAGGTGACCACAATTGTGCAACAGACTAGAGACCATAATACCACTTTCAGACAGAAAAAAGCCAAAATCCCGGCTTTTACGTGCTGGGTCGTTTTTTGCCGGTCCCAGCCTGAACCCTCCTTCAGACAGAAGAGCAAATTACCGGGTTAATCTTTTTTTTACCCGGTAATTTGCTGATTAACACAGGTATTTTTTTCTGTCTGAAAGGGTCACCCCGGGTCTCCGACCCTGGTAAAAACCTAGGTCGAAGTCCCAAGAATTTCGACCCAGGTTGACCCTTTCAGTCAGAAAAAAGACCCATGTTAATCAGCAAATTACCTGGTAGAAATGTGATCCGGTAATTTGGTTTTCTGTCTGAAAGGGGTATAATAAACTTCCAAATACACAATATAAACTGGAGAAGAAATACAGCACAGTTAACAAGCTACACTACTGGGAAATAAACTAAAGGCAAAGGGAAGAGGCTCTATGACCTGATGAACTTATAGTATAATTAGTTTTATAGGTGGAAATTTGCAACCTGTATATTTAGGCACTTGCGGAACAGGAGTGGGGATTAACAAAAACTCTTGTAGCACCAGGTATAAATAATGTAAGCATAATCTCTTTTCTCCAAGTAGTACACTACTGAAATGTCCAGGAGAGAAGTTACCTCCTAGATTTATAGGAAAACAGAAAGAAGCAGCAAATAATTCAGTGCATATATCAACATTGACCACAGGAGTACAAATGTGGAGCTGGGGTCAGCATGTTATAAAAGCAGCATCATTAAAGCGGCATTAACATGAGCAGTCCACTTTCTCCCTCACCTCCT
This sequence comes from Taudactylus pleione, assembly GCA_031769625.1. Taxonomy (NCBI): domain Eukaryota; kingdom Metazoa; phylum Chordata; class Amphibia; order Anura; family Myobatrachidae; genus Taudactylus; species Taudactylus pleione. The sequence goes on from JAUIMM010000128.1 coordinate 14,464,634, forward strand.
TAGTGACCTTATCCAGGCAGCCATTTTCCCTGGGTCTTAGCAGTTCAACTCCTAACCCTTGTGGAAAACCGGGGCTGTGTGACTCTGCAGTCAAGGAGGAGGAAAGGGTTGTGAGCGAAAGGACCAACCAAAAGCCGCTATCGCAGAGAAGGTGGCTTCTTACAGAGCCGCTATAGCAAAGAAGGTGGCTTCTTACAGAGCCGCTATAGCAAAGAAGGTTCTTACTGGTCCACCTGCTGACAGTCCCCATCTGAAGCTATATTAAAGTGTTGATTGTAACCGTTCAGCAACTAATGTGGTAATGCAACTTTAAAGCAACATACTTCTAAATGAATACAATGTAGTTTAATATTATCCTTTATTTACAAAGTGTGAACTTATTCTGCTGAACAGGACAATAAATGAATGGGTGAGCCAAGATCACAAAAAAAAAAATCATAGTTTAGACACACTTAAAGGCAACCCGACAACTTTCCCTTTTTCAGTTTTTCCATGATTTGGTTGTACAGATAAGTATCACAGATGTTTATGTGGTTTCTTAGCAACAATTAACTTTTATGTTCCAAGTCTATGCTTTTAGCGATATTTGAAGATCAGAAATAAGGAACATAAATTAAATTAAACTTTTATGATTCCCATATCAATGCAGCAATTAACTAGAGCAATTCAATCTAATCAGCAAATAGTTAGATTATCTAAAGTAAATGTGACCAAATAAATGTTTTATCTAAAGGAAATATTTAGATTGGAGATCATCCAGAGATTTAACTACAATATTTTAAAAATAAGGATACACAATCATAATATGAATCACCACGTTAAAAAGGAAATTTCCTTTGCTTAATTATGCCTAGAAGAAAGAAAATATATGCTACATATAGGAGTCGATTCAGTTAGCATTGGTGTGCTGTTCCAGAACAGGTTGGGTATGATAGACCAACATGTAGAATGCCAGCTGTCAATACACTGACAGCGGCATCCCTATGACTACAATCTCGACAGGGGAATGGTAAGTCGTGTTCCCCTGTCCTATTTACCCCCTAACCCTCCTTTCCTGCACCCTAACACTAACCCTCCCGATAAGTGCTTATACCTAACCCTCCGCCCTTAGTGCCTAACCCTAACCCTCCCCCCTAGTGCCTAAGCCTAACCCTCTCCCCGTTGGTGCCTAACCCTAACAACCTCCCTCCCGCAACCTAAGCCTAAGTCCCCCCCGGGACGCCTAAACCTAACCCACCCACCCCCCCCCCCCATCCGCTGTACTCACGATTGGGATACCGGCTGTCGGGATTCCGGCGTCAGCATCTCCAGCCATGTCGGGATTCCATCAGTCGGCACCCCGGCTGTCGGTCGATTGACCGCATTCCTTCAAGAACAGCACATTGCGTCCGTGTGCCGTTCCAGAACAGCACATTACGTCCATGTGCAGTACATTGCATCTTTTTCCTTACGCCCCATAGAGGTGCTCAGGAAAAATCAGTGATGTAAATGGTACCGTAATTCCAAAATGTGTGTGCAGCCATATATTAAGTAGATCTGTCATTTTGGGATCACACTATTATGGATGCCCTGTCACTAAGCTATACCTCCAAAACGGTTTAATTGAGGGTTTTGGGAAGAGACAAGGTAATTATGGCATGTTTCTGTATGGAAATTATACTCTGCAAGTAGATTTAAACAGACTTGCTCATCTTTAGGAACTAGGGACCTAATTCAGAGATATATACGCAAACTTGATGGTTTATGGACATCTATGATGTTTTTCTATCGGCGCATGCACAGGATCTGTACTGCACATGTGCAGATCTCTGTCAGCAACGACGATCGCAGTGCCCCCTAAGCCGCAAAATGATTGACATGTTGCATCCAATTGGGGGTGAGGAAAGGGCAGCAATGGCCAGTGTCCCAGAAAACAGGGACGTCTGCCCCATTTTCTGAGCATGCCGAGGCTAGTGGCAGCATCCTTGGATGCAGCTTCACTGGCCCCGACAGCACAAAAAAAACTCAACATCCAGAATAATCTGAGAGTTACTCAGATGACATATGTTCACGCAGATGATCCAATGTTGTGTCTTTGGGTGCAGCAGCGGATCACAGATTTCTGCTGTGGGCGTCTTTCTACTACAGATGCTTCCTGTTGTAGTCTCATATTTTCGTACAGCAGCTGCATCCATAGATGGGACAGCAGTAATGTGCTAGGCTTGGTAATTATCACTGTAAGGCAGAAATACCAGTCTTTAGGTGCATACACACAACGATTTTTTGAACGATTATCGTTAAACGATATTCGTTTGAAAAAATCGTTCACTTTCTGAGTCAAACGATGAACGATTTTCGTTCATGCGCGTTCACGTTTGTAGTTCAGTCAGACTTGTCAACTCAACGATTTTCATTAAGTTAATATGCAAAAATCGTTTGTAGTTAATCCTTTCAAATGAACATAGTAAATGAACAACTTTAGTAAACGATTTTATTTCAAGGTAGAAAATCGTTTATTAAAATCGTTCATTAACTCAATCGTTGTGTGTGTATGCAGCTTAAGGGGTAGATTAACTAAAGTGCAGGTTTTTAGAAGTGGAGGAACCATAGCAACCAGAGTCTAGCTATTATCTTCTAGAATGTGCTAGATATATGCAGAATCTGATTGGTTGCTATGTGCAACATTTTCACTTCTAAAAACCAGCACTTTAGTAAATATAGCCCTAAGGGTACATAACTGCTGCTACGTTAGTGTCGGCAGCTGTGACACTAATGTAGCATTTTGCATGCAGATACAGCCGAGGTCGCACACATTTTATACAGCAGAAGCTGCTTGTGCGTCCTGTTCGCTTTGCGATTAAGACACATTTGAAAGCAAAAAGTTGCATAAAAAAAAAAAAAGACGCTCTGCACTACAGAGTCACGCCACGGCATAGGCTGTTTAGTGCGCAAGGAAGTAAGATGTATGTGGACACGTCGGTACATGTAACAATCATAATGCTTATGTCCCTGCGTCAACATAAATATGCATGCCTACTTGCATTGCATTAGTGGTTTCAGAATTGAATGCATTTGAAATTAAACAAAACGCTAGTAAAAATATATATGTATCAAACATACTTGTTTAGGATGCACGTTTTTATTAACGTTAAAATACGCATCTCAAACACCAATGTGTGTGTAGCTTTAAGCATGCACATGCCTCCCCACTTGTCCTCATTTGCTGTTGTGATCATCATCATGTATTTGTAAGGCGCCACCATACTCTGCAGCTCCTTACAGAGCTACATCATACAATTGAACATAAAAGAGAATAATTACAGACAAGGCTGACGGAGGTGGCATAGGCATGAAACAAAGAGGGCCCTGCTCGTAACAGCTTACAGCCTAGAGTCATTCTGACAGTACACATGGGGAAATAGAAGGAGGAGAGCCATACGTGTTGGAGAGCAGTGCTATCAGCTAATTATTGCACCTTTGCACACTGCAATCTGAGATCACACAGCAGGATGGGATTGCAATGCCATACAGAAATCAAGAAAATGTATTACATATTGGGGTATGACTAAGGAGCTAGAACATGGAAATACAATCTCAGAGGCATATAATGATGTATCCAAATGCTCTTTAGCATACAGTCATAATCACCAAGAGGCTGGCACCTACAATGACAGGTCATTGTGACTGCCCAGATATAATTTTTTTTTTTTTACAGCCCTTGACGCCCAAAAACAAAAAGGTTTGCAATGTACTAAGTAGTACTTCATGGCATTTGTATTTCCAGCGATCTCTAAGCATTAGGGTAACGCAAAACACTTGACACACCTGTCAGTGACCACAGCTGAAAGCCACGGCTTGTACTTTACATATATTAAATATACTGTATGCTTTATCATATGATAAACATTCATATATTTGTAAACTGTAAGGTCACATTTCCTCCACAGATACAAAATTAGAGAACATTTGAGATTTTTTTTTTGTATATTCAATGTTTATTAATAATCACAAAAGGTAATCAGATAATTATACAGAAAATATAAATTCAAATACATAGTGAATACATTTTTCGAAAATAAAAATATGAAGAAGGGGAAGGGAAAGAAGGGATGTGGGAAAACATTAAGGTAAAAAAGGGCCAGAAGAGCGGAATAGTAAAGAGGTCGAATCGGTTAGCCCGTTTATATAAACTATTAAGCATAAAATATTGTACCCAAATAAAAGAGAAAGACAGTATACCCTTATCTAAAGACTGAATAGGTGGAATGGCGCTAGTATCACATATAAAACATGAGGCAAGAATCATGGGGGTAGAGAAGTTGTTAGCATGATGAATGATTGATAACCTTGCTGGTATTGTCTCTAGCCTCACGGCCCAGGACAAATCCCACTTGGTCCTGGTGGAAAATATCAGGCAGAAGAGGTTGGAGACGAGAAGCAATCATCTTTGCCATCAATTTTACATTAACATTCAACAAGGATATCGGGCGGTAGCTAGAACATTGTGTAGGATCTTTGCCTTCTTTAGGGATGACCGCAACATGCGCTTCAAGAGATTATCGGGACCAGGGGTGTGGGTCATATATTTGATTCAAGGACTGTAATAAGAGCTGGGCCATTTTGTATTGAAATGCTTTGTAATACGCAATAGTGAAGCCGTCAGGCCCAGGACTCCTACCCGATGGGGAGACTTGAATAGCGGCCTCAAGCTCTAGTAGGGTGAACGGTTCCCAAGGAAGGCCTCTATATCCTCCAGTAGACTGGGAAATTCTACAGATTGTAAATAGTCGTCTATTAGTTTAGTCCGTGTCTGTGTTTCGGGAGCGGACAGGACAGAATTTAAATTATACAAATGGGAATAATAGGTACGAAAAATATTGGCTATATATCAGTTGAAATATGGTGAAGTGAGCCAGTACAGTCTTTAAGCTTAGAAATAAAAGTTGACCTCCTCTGTTGGCTGAGCGCATTGGCTAATAATTTACCAGGTTTGTGGCCCCATTGAAAATATTCGCGTTTACATTTACGGAGGGCCAATTTAGATTTGTCTAAGCTGAGTTTACTGAGTGCCTGCCTCGTCACAAGCAATTCAGCATGTGTCCCCGGAGAGAGTGATCATTTGTGGCGAGCTTTAAACACTGCAAGTTTATCTAAAAGGGGTCATGTTTGTGCAGCTTTTTGCTGTCATTTATGAGATTTTAACATTCAAATTGGAAAATAATTGTAACATCTCCCTGCTCTGTACTAAGTAAATCTGGATCAGCACAGCTAGCACCATCCTCGGTTACTCAATCATGTTGGTTTTATTTGTATATGATACTTAAATCACATTTACATTTTCAGCATTGGTGATGCAGGCTACAACATCTATTAAAATGGGAAGTATTGCTTTCCAGGTCCTGGCTATACATTTAAAAAAAAAAAAAAAAACTACAGTAGTCTGATATGACATGTAGGTTTGAACAGATTAGTTTGCAAAGCCCATGGGGAGAATGTCTAGCATCATTTACAACATTCAATTTTGCCTCTATCTCCGGTACATTGTCAGTCCAATGTACCTGTCCAATGTAGCAGGCCATGTTAATGTTGGACATTGTGAAAACACACATAAAAGGGGAAGATTGTTGATGAAAATAATAAACGGGTCTGAACACACTAGGATGGGGGATTCAATTAGGTGTGCTACTTTACCTTTACCGCCGGCTAATTAATCCCCCGGCTAATTCAATAAGCCCTGGAATTTATGTGGGGCATGGCCTAAATACGGGAGGTGTGGCCACACACCCAATTAAAAGAAAAACTGGCAATGAGTTGAGCAGGTGGGAGGTGGGGGGGAGCGGGGGGAAGGGCACTGGGAGTCCCTCAGTCAGGGACAAATCCAGGGGGGCTGCGATCAGTGTGATCGCACCCCCTCCCCCGCCCAAACCCTGCAGAGGAGAGGAGAATGCTGATGCTGCTCAGAGGCTGCAGTCTCCCTGCTCACACTGCACCCGACCACAAAAGCAACATGTGCTGGGCTGCTGACAAGAAGCCAGCACTTATTGGGCATTTTTTTCCACCTGCCTGAGGTAGGGGGAAAAAAAAAGAATGCCCAAAAATGCCCAATAACCAGTCCCATTACCACCCACATAATGCCCAATAACCAAGCCCGATATCGCAGCCAGAACTGCAAAAAGAAATGGTATGCAGTAGGGATGCCGACGGTCTAAATGCCGACCGTCAGCATCCCAACTGTCTAATCCCGGCAAAGGTCTAATGACAGGCGTCAAAATCCAGATCAATGTCATTATACCTATGCCGGGAGCCCGACGCCCGGCATCCCGACCGAAGGTAACCCGGGTGCGGACAACAGTGTGGGATGAGGGTTAGGTTAGGGGCTCCCGGGGGGCTCTTAGGTTTAGCCAGCCCCTCGGGAGGGTTAGGCACCCCCGGGTGGAGGTTAAGGTTAGGCACCCCCCCCCCGAGAAACTTGGGTTTAGGCTGCGGGGAAGGGGGGGTTAGGTTTAGACACTTGGGGGGGAGGTTAGGGTTAGACTCTCCTAAAGGAGGGTTAGGGTAGGGAATTAGGTTAGCAGTACTTACCTAAATTAGCAGTCCGGATCTTCACCCCTGCCGTGCTTCCATGCGGCCGGCAGTAAATCATACGGATTCCAAACAAATATCTGTGTGTTACCGACAGCAGCCCAGGAAACATCTGCGTTGCTTAGGCATCCACCGTAGGACAACGGTGAGAGTTTGTCCAACGCCAACGATTCTTTTTAAAAAGGGTAGGTTTACATGTACTTTCTTGTGCACAAAGATACTAGTATGTTACACTATTATTGCACTTTTGTCATCCACATATTTCTGGGAATTTGAGAATACTATTGGAAGAATTAATCAGAGTAATCCACTACCCATAGACCAAAGAGAGCTCCAAAACATTTCCCCTACTCCATAAACTACTGAGCGGCCCCATTGAAAGGCTCCTTCAGTTCCTGGTTGCATATCTTTTTCTTGATCTTTGCCCCTCAAAAGGGACCTGATGCCAGTCATCCACATCTCCATTCTGGAGCATATGTTATGTGTAACTGGGCTGTAATGGGGAGTTCAAGAAGGGCATGTCAATACAATAGACAGCTATGCTGAGTTGGTGGTAAGGGAAAATGTGTCTGTTTGGAAATGTACCTTATGTACCAAGCATAGGATATGCACAAGTGCAACCTTTACAATTATTCTGGGTCATCAATGTGCCACATATACAGTAGCTACATAGTGAAAGATTAAGTACTCTGTGACATTATTACGCTATGCACATTTTTGTGCCTTAGGGCATATACACAAAATTGTAGGCAAGTATGCTGTGTGACAGGGGTGCTTTGTACTTGTAGTCAGGTATGCTGTGCTTGAAAGGGGTGCTTTGTAACACCAGTCTGAATCTCCCAGTGTCAGAGTAGGAGTGCTTTTCATTTCCCGCTATAAAGTTCCCACATGGACAAACATGCTATAGCTAACCAACCTAGGGATGGCCATCAGTGGCGTAAAATAGCAAGTAACCATCAATGGTTTCACTGGATGAGCATCGATGGTTTCACCAATCAATGGTCATCCCCGTCTTTTGATTGACTGGCCCATAGGCCAATCAGAACGAACATGGGGGAGTGGCTTTGTGGGTGCCAGGGGGTGGAGTAATGCTGTGTTCCGGCACGTTTCGTTTTTACCAACATCATTCGGTTATGCTTTTACATCGATTGAGGGAAACCCTCTGATTCTCCCCCCATCAATGTCAAAAACATTCAACAGCAGTCATAAATCGTCAATGATTTTGAGTCATCCATAAACCAACCATCCACATACCTCTCTCTCTCTTTTATGTGGTCTTCTGCCTTGTGGCTGCACTGCTGTTCTTAAAAGCTTCCACTTTATAACAATATCACTTACAGTTGACAGTGGAATATCCAGCAGGGATGAAATTTCATGTACCACCTTATTGCAATGGTGGCATCCTATCACAGTACCACGCTTGACCCATTTTGTATCACAAATGTTTGCAATTGGAGACTGCATGGCTAGGTGCTTGATTTTCAAGACCAGTGGCAACAAGTCTGATTGAAGCACCTCAATTCAATATTTTTTATTTTGTAGCGTAATATCCATTTACGAGTTTCAGAAATGCAAGTTGTCCAACTAGAAACTTCCGAAAGGCAAATATTATAATAATCAAATTACCCAGCAAGTCCCAACTCTTTGCAATGGTTTGATTTCTTAATACTGTTTGTACTTGGAGGATTACCGTATATAGTCGAGTATAAGCAGAGTTTTCCAGCACATTTTGTGCAGAAAAAGCACCCCCTCGGCTTATACTCGAGTCATGCCCGCATGGTACGCAACTGAGTAGCCTACCATGCGGGCCGCGGTGCAGACTGTGTCTCTGTGACACAGCTGCACCGCGTGTGTAGCACTGACTGGACGGAGTTCGGTCAGCACTACACACTGCCGAACACACAGCCGCCGGAACCGGCAGCTGTGTGTTTGTTGTAATCAGCAGCCGACGAGAGTCTGTCAGACTCTCATCGGCTGCTGCTGCTCCCACTGCGGGAGCCATCTTCCGGCTCCTGTAGTGGGTAATGGGAGAGACGTCATGACGACGTCTCTCCCATAATGCAAAGCGGCCGGAGGAGCTGATAACAGCGGCGGGACCAGGAGCAGGGTTTCAGGTAAGTGTTTTTGTCTTTTTTTATTAGGACTACTGGGGGCACTACCAGAGGGAGGGGAATTACTACTGGGGGCACTACCAGAGGGAGGGGAATTACTACTGGGGGCACTACGAGGGAGGGGAATTACTACTGGGGGCACTACGAGGGAGGGGAATTACTACTGGGGGCACTACCAGGGGGGGGATTACTACTGGGGGCACTACCAGGGGGGGGATTACTACTGGGGGCACTACCAGGGGGGGTTTACTACTGGGGGCACTACCAGGGGGGGTTTACTACTGGGGGCACTACCAGGGGGGGTTTACTACTGGGGGCACTACCAGGGGGGGGATTACTACTGGGGGCACTACCGGGGGGGATTACTACTGGGGGCACTACCAGGGGGGGATTACTACTGGGGGCACTACCAGGGGGGGATTACTACTGGGGGCACTACCAGGGGGGGATTACTACTGGGGGCACTACCAGGGGGGATTACTACTGGGGGCACTACCAGGGGGGATTACTACTGGGGGCACTACCAGGGGGGATTACTACTGGGGGCACTACCAGGGGGGATTACTACTGGGGGCACTACCAGGGGGGGATTACTACTGGGGGCACTACCAGGGGGGATTACTACTGGGGGCACTACCAGGGGGGATTACTACTGGGGGCACTACCAGGGGGGATTACTACTGGGGGCACTATCAGCTGCTGCATTTCCCACCCTAGGCTTACACTCGAGTCAATAAGTTTTCCCAGTTTTTTGGGTAAAATTAGGTACCTCGGCTTATATTCGGGTCGACTTCTACTCGAGTATATACGGTAGTTACTAGAGATAGCCCTGTCAAACGGCAGCCCACCCCAATCTGCCAGGCTGTTTCCAACAACACAATGCAAACAAATACCAATATCTTCAAATCTAAACAGCTACTGAAAAAGTGTCCACTCTCTAGAGTCGCACCTTTAGGAATTACATGATCGTGGAATGGTCACTTCCCATTTGTGGTGCAAACCAACTGAGAACTGCTTTATCTCCACAACCCAAAGTGTGCTAATATTCTGTGTCACTAGTCATGCAAGTATAATGCAGCATGACATGGGTTTAAAAAAAAAAAAAAAAAGTTATATTATTAATATGCTTTTGTATAATGCGTCTTGACAAAAGAGTATAGCTCTGAAACGTTTATTACTTACCTTGCAGTTGAAGTGCCTGTGCTGTCCTGTATCCCTATTCCAATCTTATATCAGAGGCCGAAATGGCGACGTTTTGGTCATATCCAGACCTTTCTCAAGCCAACAGCATATTTCAACAATACCATTAGGGCACCATAAATACCCGCAGTAATCACATCCACCCGTGTTCCTACTGGTGTCCTTCCCCACGTGCAGACCGCAAGACCCGGAAGTGATGTCACATCCTACGGGCCATGCTGTATCCCCGGCTGCATAAACTTGCGTTCTCTAAGGACATCAGGTTAAATAAGACAAAGCTACTTCTTAATCCATACAGGTTTTTTCCTTGTGACTATTATTGGAAGTAGAACAATCTTTTTACTGTGCAAATTGTTTAATTAATCAAGTTTTATTAATGTTTATTGACATGTTTTATATATTAAAAACTAGGTGATACATTTCTATCTTTATGCGCTCCTTATTGTTGAATAACAAGTCTATGTATGTACCTTTAGAGTATTACAGATATACTCTGTAGGAGCAGCAAAAGGTTTTGACTGGATATTAAGTGTGTATTATTAATAAGTTTTTATTAATTTAATATTTTAATATATGCGCCTGAATTTTGTCTGTATTGGTTGTTATGTTAATAAGTATATAACAAAGTCCAATGTACATTGTAATCGGTGTCGAATTGGTATAGCAACCCCACTATGTGGGTGAGGAAAAGTAGTTCACGACACCATAGACCTACAGGTCATACAATTTGTACATTTGAAACATCCCATTTTAGTTCGTGGGAGCCACGTCTCACTTGATGTTATGGATAGATTAATCAATGGTCTCATTAGGAGCCGTTTTAGATTTGGCCCACGTCTATAAGCCATAATCGCTTGTTGTTTAGTACTGGATCTGTTGCTATAATAGGCCAATAATGTTTATAAGCTTTAACAATGTCATGAGACTTATTGTCATACATCTTTCTTGGGAGAGTGATTAAACATCCTCTGTCTTGCTTTAAGTCAGGCATCTTTCAATTGTTTTCTTCTCATATCCCAGTTGTTTAAAGCGTTCTTTCATCTCATGGATTTGGTTTTCAGCCAATTCAGGATCTGTATTGATCCGTAATACCCGTAAAAATTGGGAGATCGGGAGGCTTTCTTTTAACCTTGGTGGATGTTGGCTGGTTGCGTATAGTAATGTATTCTGGTCAGTTTCCTTGCGGAATAAAGTTGTTTGGAGCATTTGGTCTTTTTTATATATAAAGACATCCAAAATTTCCATTGAAGTCTTACTAATCTTGGCGGTAAACCTAAATCGGACTGGGCAACTCATTCAAGTGATCAACCATATTCCAAAAATCCCTTTCAGTATTATTCCAAATGAGGAAAATGTCATCAGTAAAACGATAGCTATGTCTCATTTTATCACCAAAAAAAAGGAATAATGTGTGTACTCTCATAAATATGCATGTAAATATTAGCGTATGCTGGCGCAAGGTTAGAACCCATAGTACATTCTCAAGGAGAAACTCAATAGGTGGTCCCACATAATCTAATGTACTCAGTACCTAACGGGTGGCCGCAATACCTGCCTCGTGAGGAATAACCATGTATAATGAGTTGACATCCATTGTTGCCAATAGAGTCTCCTCGCTACACACCTGATCATCACGAATTTTGTTCAAAAAAATCACTGGTATCCTTTAAATAGCTTGGTAAGTTCTTCACTATAGATTGTAAAAAACTGTCAATAAATTGGGCTAATGGCTGGAGTAATGAGCCCCTTGTCGAAATTATCGGCCGACCCGGAGGGTCAATAAGGGTTTTGTGTACCTTAGGGAGGATGTACAGAATGGGCAGATTGAGTAATCAACTGACAAAAAATTGCCTATATCCTCATCTAGCCAACCACTCTGGACACCTCTCCTAATGCATGCATCCACCAGTGTCTTAATTTTAAACATAGGATTAGTAGGACATTGCAAATAAATACTTGAGTCCGCCAATTGACTTCCTTCTAATCAGCTAGATTCTGATCACCAGGATCACCAGAACAGAATTATCTCTCAATGATTTTAGAGCCTTCCTCTGTTCACTATTCAAATTATCATATTGATGGTGATTAGGCTCAGAGTGAACTTCCAACTCAGACATACGCAAAAATTTCTTGATTTTAGGATTACTAGATTGAGGCTAAAATGTCCCTGTTTTTTCAGGCCTAGTTGTTTATTACACTCACTGTTATCAGACTCAGAAAAAAACTCTCTAACGCATAATTTCCTTCCAAATTTGAATTGATCTACATGAAACTCAAATGGATCATGTTTTAATGTAGGTACAAAACTGAGTCCCATGACAACAATGAGGTTTCAGCTGGAGGTAATGAATGGTCCGAGAGGTTAAAGATCAAACCTATATCCGCCTCCTGCGATTTCTTTGCCTTGAAGCCACCCCGCCTTGTATTTTTTCTGCGCCTTGGTGTGGCTGGCTTATGCCCTCTGCTTCCATATTGCCTAAAAAACCACTAGGTGGAAAAACCTCAGAGTGCTCGCTATCAGAAGCTGTTGCAGATGAATTAGTGTCACCAGTTTTGAACGCCCTCATACGTGTTGATCTGTATGACCTAGGAAATCTTTTTTCGGTTACATCCCCAGTGAGCTACCTATAAACTTGATGATCTTTATAGTCATTATTGACCGTATTTAACTTCTTCATTTTAAAGGAAATTAGGTAATTTTTATATATTTCAATTTGGGTCTGCAACTTAGTACACCAATTCTCAGTCCTATCACTAGAAATAAATTGTAAATTCAAATGTTCAAAATTTACAATGTCCTCCTTAACTTGTTTTAATTCCATCCCCACCTCTTCAATTACAAGTAGCATAAGATCTAATTGGATTATTTTGTCCAATAGCAGGGACATTGTTCACTCTAAAACCCCTAAGTATTTTCTTTGATCTAAAATATTCAGACAAGAACTGTCCATGAAGAACAAGGTCTACTTCTCACGTTTTAACCTTAGGAGTTTATGAAACAAATCATTCGGTTTCTCAGTTTGTAAACTATTAAATTCAGCTTTATCAAACAATGTTTTTTCAGCATCAGTCAGTTAATGAACACACCGTATTTTCAACCTCTGATAATAAATCCTCATCCAATGCCAAAGGTCTAAATTGTGACATATTAAGGGTTATAGGTCATCCAATACTCACAGAAATGAGTTATTCTACAACCGGTGTTATTCACCTTGTCCTTAACCAAAACCAATTAAACTAATTGGAATAGTATACACTTAACAGAGTATGCTCAGTCCATCAAAAAATGGTCAATTAATGCTAGAAAAATCTCTCCAAAGAATCATAGCATCTAAAAGCAAACTTGCCAGTAATGTAACAGTGTCCACAATAGAGCGGATTATGCTGATTTTAAGTAGCGATGGGTGCATGTAAAACCGTGAAAGCAAATTCCCTTCCCAGTAAACAAATCTCTTTAAGTCCAGCACTCACATCTGTAATAGCCTCCAGCGTGGGGGTGCACTCCAGCTACACCAATCCAGTTCCAGACAGTAGGCAAGAATATCAATCCCAAAGGATGCACTCACCAGTTAGATGTAGCCATCTGGTATATCAGAGAGTGCTCCAATGGTGTACAAGTGACCAACTATATACAATCCCACATTAGACTACCAACTATATTATAGTTGGTCACTTGTACACCATTGGAGCACCCTCTAATATACCAGCGGTTATAAATATAGTTGCATAGCCAATGGGTATGGCTCAATTATTTAGTGGGGTGTACTATAATATATGTAGTTCTATGGTGGTTCCTTGTTGAGTTAATGTATAACATGCGGGTTGTCCTTGTGATGTACCCGGCTAGATAATTAACATTGTTTATATTGTGCGTTCCAGCTTGTGAAACGCAAGCTAATGCTGCCGGGGATACAGCATGGCCCTGAGGTGGTGATGTCGCTTCAGGGTTCGGCGGTCTGTACGCGGGCAAGGATGCCCTGTGATGTACCTGGCTAGCGCTCTTACAGTGGAACGAAGGTGGTTTGTACTGTGCGTTCCAGCATGTGGAACCCAAGTTTAAGCAGGTGGGGATACAGTATGGCCCATAGGAAGTGACATCAGTTCCAGGTCTTGCGGTCCGCACGTGGAGAAGGACGCCAGTAGGAACACAGGTGGATGCGATTACTGCGGGTATTTATGGTGCCCTAATGGTAAGGTAAGACAGTTCTTGGAGCTGTGGCTGTACATTGTGCATACCTTTGTTTGCTGCTATTGTTGAAATAGGCTGTTGGCTTGAGAAACGTCTGGATATGATCGAAACGTTGCCATTTCGGCCACCGATACAAGATTGGAATAAACTACTTTTGGCTACATCTAACTGGTGAGTGCATCCTTTGGGATAGATACACACACACACACACATATATATATATATATATATATTATACATATACATACACACACACACACACACACACACTAAGCAGCCCTTCTAGTCGCGCCAAGCTGTGGCATGACTTGGTAGCGCTGAGCGTCTTTTTTGTGAACTTTTACCTTCAAATGCATCTTGTTCGCACAGTGATGCGAATAGATAGCACAAGCAGCTTCTGCTGATTAAAACGATATGCAGCATGCCTGTGTGCGTCTGCGGGTGTATTCGCATACGAAACTCTACGTTACAATGTTACAGCGGCTGAGACTGTAAAGTAGCGTTTCGCATATAAAAATCTCTCTGAGCAGCGCCATCTTCAGATTGAGTTGCCCAATAGAAGCCTATGAGCTTCTATTCGCAAAGTGCTAATGCATGCGCAAAAGGACTTCTGGGTGATAAACCCAGAAGTCCTTCTATCTAAAAAGACAGCACTTACCTGGAGAGCTATCATCTGTGCTTTTATTCATGCATACCAGCATCATTTATGCCAGCATGCATGCGATAAGCGGCAAAATGCATTGCATGCAAAATGCGATGCGTCATGCATCCCGTACAGGATCTGTGAACTTATCACGGATCCTATGTGTATTCGCTCGTTTTATTTGCCAGAAAAATGATGGGGTCTAATTGAATTCCCCCCCATAGTACCTTGATGTTTGTTCTCCTTAAAACCATCAGCATGTAGGACATCAATGCCCTTATAGGAATGTAAGCAGCCCTAGGTAGTGCAATTTTGTATCTACAATTGCAGAGGGACCATATTGCTATTTTTACATTATATCTAACGGCTCTCATTTTCTCATTTTTCTTTTTATTTCTAAATATGTTGGTGTTAATCAGTGATGGGCAGAGTCCATAAAACAAACAACTATGAAAACATATAGTGGGCGATATAAGATATTTTAAGTCTGTGATTTATTTATGAGATATGAAGCCCCAAATAAAATATAATAAAGTAATAGGGGTGCTCATACACAGCTGCTGGTTTGAAAAGGATACATTTTTTATTTGGGTAATAAGAATATATGACTTCTTTAAAAAGTTAATACATATAATATCACATCATACTGAGGTCACGCAGGACCACCCAGACAGATACAGTACAAACTAGCCTTCTCTCCCGGGACTGCCAAGAGCCTCCCGAAAATCGTGTGCCGCTCCCGGCACTCCACATGAGTAAACAAATCCCCTGAATGGTGGTCGTTCCCCCCCCTGCGCTATCGGCACGATAGCGGGCGGTCCGCGGGGGGTTTGATTATGCGATTCGCGATGAATTGTGTCATCGTGGCCCCTTCGGCGGTAACATCAGCATTATAAAGCAGAGGGCAGGGCCGCGATGAGGCGAACGCTTTGGCAGTCCTGACTGCCTAAACCACCCCCACCCGCCCTGTTGCGCCGACCTGGCAGCACTCTCTTGAAAGAGACTGGCCAAATGTCGGGGTAAGTATGATACAGTATACTAAAAAAATAATTATGTAGCTGCAGTTAGTGATCCTTTTTTTTAGAAACTATAACACATTTAATTACCAAACCAAATACACAATTCTGCTTTCACCGTTTAGAACTAGCCAAATTAAGGTAATGTCAAAATGGCCTTTGTCAGCTATTTGCATACGTGTTGTACTGAAACCATTTTCTTAGCCGCTCCCATCCATTTTACTCACTTCCCTCTTTGTAACGGTCATGTTTCAATAAGACTTTATAATCTATAGTACGGTTTTCCCAACACAGAATTGCAGCAATAAAGAAACCACAGAATGCCTCTTCAGTGCTTTTCTGTAGGATCCCTGTCTTCTGCTTGTGTTTTCTTCTGCACATGCTGAGGGAGATCTCGGGAGCATTTGCACATTGATATAATCTGCATTTCTTGATATAAACACAATAACTCTGCCCAGGGAGAAGCACAAATTATATCTATTAAGCAGTATAGAAGCAACCAGTCCGGCATCACTGTTAAGGTGCCCACACACATACCGATGTCCTCACGATACGATTTTATGGCCAATTTCCTCATGAACTTTCACGGGAGCTCCCTTGCCGTCGGGATCACGATTTGGAGTTAAAAATGTCCAATCTGACTAAAGATCTATCTTGCAGCCAATGCATTGTAACCCAGATTGGCTAATCTGCCCTACACCACGGCAGATCAGAAGATGTAATGTACGACGAGCGGGGACTCGCATCGGCATCATGCTCGTGAGTATAAACTCACGATTTGAACTTTTTTTACCCGATTCGTCGTCACGATTCGTCGAAATCGGCCAAATCGTTTAAAATGTCGCTATGTGTGTGGGCACCTTTACAGCGGTAAGTAGGTGACTGCACACACAGGTTGATAGACATCTTACAACTTTATTCATAAGCACATAAAGGTAATGCTCCCACAACTCTTATCAGATTTTGAAAATGATTTGGAACCACAACTGCACTCTGCAGTACTGCAACCTTTAGAAAAATATGAGATGGTAAGAACTTACCCTTGTTATCTCTATTTCTACAAAGTTCATAGGGTTCCACAGGATACCTTAGGTATAGGCGATGACGTCAGACATCTGACACCACAGAGTTAAGTTTTCAGCCTCCCAGGATGCACTGGGGTCCCCCTCCTATACCCCGCCCCCGAGCCAAGGCAAATCAGTTACGTAACAAGCCCCAGGCCAGAGGAGGAGAGGAAAGAGAGAAAAAAGATCTAGAACACACAAGAATCACATTCTCACCAGAAGGAGACGGAAAAAGCGTTGACCAGATGAAAGCCCATCTGCAGTACAGGTGCGACAGGGCGGGAGTCCTGTGGAACCCTATGGACTTCATACAAATAGAGATAACAAGGGTAAGTTCTTACCATCTCTCATATTTTCTACATCAGGGTCCATTGGGTATCCACAGGATACCTTGGGGATGTCCCAAAGCAGTATCCTTCAAGGGTGGGGACGTTCCTGTGCTGAAAGGAGAATCCGCCGCCCAAAGTAAGCATCCTGAAAGGCAAAGGTGTCAAATGCATAATACTTCACAAAAGTATGGACAGAAGACCATGTGGCAGCCTTACACAGCTGAACAACTGAGGCACCACGTCGATCTGCCCACGAAGGACCCACAGACCTAGTGGAATGAGCCCTAACAGAGGATGGAACAGGAAGGCCTTCATGAATGTAAGCCTCAGAAATCGCCATGCGAATCCATCCTGCCAAAGTTTGCTTAGTAGCAGGCCAACAATTCTTAGTGAAGCCATAGAGGACAAACAATGAGTCCGACTTCCTAAAAGAATTGGTGCGGTCAACATAAATTCTTAGTGCCCGCACAACATCCAAGATGGCCTCACCAACAGAGAGGTCTGGAGAATTAAAGGCCGGCACTATGATTTCCTCGTTGATGTGGACACTAGATACCACCTTTGGGAGGACACTAGGGCGAGTGCGAAGCACTGCCCTGTCCCTATGAAAAATGAGAAAGGGAAGTCTACATGAGAGAGCCTCCAATTCTGAGACCCAGAATAGAAGCAATTGCCAGAAGGAATACAGGGGGTCATTCAGAGTCGGTCGCAAGCGCTGTGCGCTGACAATCGACTCGATGTTGCCCCACTGGGCATGCGCACGACGGAGCCGGCTCCGTCGTGCTCGTGTGCGAGACCCGGCTAGCGACGGACGCTCTGTTGCTAGGGGTCTCGCAGCAGACGGGGCGAGCTGTCCATGGTGAGTGACAGCTCGCCCCGTTTGAGAGACGGGCAGGGGGCGTGCCTGCCCAAACGGAGGCGTTCCCGCCGGAACACTTGCCGTTTGGGGGCTGCCCCTCTGACATTATTGCTAATGTCAGTGGGGAGCTTCCTGCTCGATCAGAGCAGGAAGCTCCCTGGGACTTACGAGTGCCCAGACCCAACCTTAGGGTCTGGTCATAAGCCCCGATGGTTAACCCACAGCTTAGCGATCGACAAGGAGGCAGTCGTTCAGGATGCAAGCGGCCGCCATGATTCAGTGCGACCGCTTGCAACTAACGACCGCCTCTGAATAAGGTCCACAGTCTTAGCTCTAAGCCATTTTAAATCCACTGAGCCCAGTGGCTCAAACGGCGGTCCTTGTAGAGCCCTCAGGACCACAGCCAGATCCAAAGGAGCCACTGGTGGAACAAAGGGAGGCTGAATACGAAGTACACTCTGCATAAAGGTGAGGACGTCAGGAAGAGTAGCAATCCTACGCTGAAACCAGACGGACAGGGTAGAAACCTGCACCTCTAGAGAAGCAAGGCGAAGACCGTGATCTAAGCCCGCCTGTAGGAAAGTCAACACTCTGGATATCCTGAACACCTGAGGATCATAGCCTCTAGGGCGACACCACTCAAAGAAAGTATGCCATACTCGATGGTAAATTTTTACAGAGGTAGGCTTCCGAGCTCTGAGCATGGTGTTAACTACAGAGCTGGAAAAACCCCTGGACCTTAAGAGGGCTGTCTCAACAGCCACGCCGTCAAAGACAGATGACTCAAGTCCGGGTAATGGCAAGGACCCTGAGGCAACAGGTCCGGATGTAGAGGCAACAGCATCGGAGTGTCTACGGACAGACTCCGAAGGTCTGAGTACCAGTGACGTCTGGGCCACGCTTGAGCTACCAACAGGAGCGTGCCGCCTTCTTGGTTGAATCTGTGGAATACTCGATGAAGACGGGAGAACGGAGGGAAGAGGTATGCAAGCTGAAAAGGTCCACCGGACCAACAGAGCATCTACCAGAAGAGCCTACGCGTCTCTTGCTCTTGACCCGTACACAGGCAGTTTGTTGTTGTGTCGGGAGGCCATGAGGTCTATCTCCTGAAGGCCCCACTTGTCCACCAGGAGTTGAAACACCTCCTGGTGAAGAGACCATTCCCCCGGATGTACGTCCTGACGGCTGAGAAAGTCCGCTTCCCAGTTGGACTCCCGGGATGAACACTGCCGAGATGGCAGGGAGATGGCCTTCTACCCAAGTCAGGATGCGGGACACCTCTGCCAGACTTTGGGTTTACTCCTTGGCGGTTTATGTAGGCCACCGTGGAGGCGTTGTCCGATTGTACCTGCACGGGTTTTCCGAGGAGAACATGTTTTGCTTGCTGGAGAGCCTTGAATACCACGCAAAGTTCCAAGATGTTTATTGGAAGCGCAGCTTCTGCCGGGGTCCACCTGCCCTGGAACAAGTGTGGACCCGTGACAGGTCCCCAGCCTCAGAGACTGGCGTCCGTTGTCAAAAGGACCCAGTTTGCTACCCAAAAGGGACGTCCCCTGTTCAGGTGAGACTTTTGCAACCAGGCCAGAGACAGACGAACCTCCGGAGAAAGCACCATGGTCTGCTGAGGCAATCCATTCCATCTGGAGAGGATCAACTGCTGCAGAGGTCTGGAGTGAAACTGGGCATATTCCATCATGTCGAAGACTGACACCATGGAGCCCAGTAACCTCATCGCTGAGTGAATAGACACTCAGCGCTCTGAAGGCAACTACGTACCCTTGTCTAATGCAGAGATCTTTTCCTCCGTCACAAAGATCCTCTGTTGTTGAGTCCAACAGGGCCCCGAGATGGAGCATCCTCTGTGAGGGACCAGGGTGGATTTCTTCCAGTTTATTAACCAGAAGTGATTCTGCAACACTGAGATTGTCAGTTGCAGATGAAGCTGGAGGATCTCTGGAGACCCTGCTAACAGAAGGTTGTCCAGATAAGGCAACATGCGGACCCCCTGCAACCGCAGGTGGGCTGCCATTACCGCCATGACTTTGGTAAAGACACGAGGCGCTGTTGCCAGACCAAAGGGCAGTGCCTGGAACTGAAACTGTTTGTCGAGCACTGCAAACCTGAGGAATTGCTGATGTGTTAAGATAATGGGGACATGCAGGTAAGCGTCCTGAATGTCCAACGACACCATGAAATCCCCAGGCTCCATCGCCAGGATAATGGAACGCAGGGTCTCCATCCTGAACAGAGGCACCCTCAAGGACTTGTTGAGGGATTTGAGGTTTAGGATTGGTCGGTAAGACCCATTGGGTTTCTGCACCAGAAAGAGATTGGAATAGAAACCCATGCCCCTCTGGGAGAACGGAACAGGCACTATAACTCCAGCCTGGAGCATAGAGTGCAACACTTTCTGTAGTTCCAGGGCTTTGTTCTGATCCGAAGGAAGGCCTGTGGTGAAAAACCTGCTGGGGGGGCCTGCTCCGGAAGGAGAGGGCATACTCCAGATGAGACCACCTCGTGTACCCAAGTGTCCTTGGTAGTCAGACACAAACAGTGGGCGAACCGAAGCAGGCGGCCTACCACTCTGGGATCCCCCAAAGGGAGGCCCGGTCCATCAGGCCGAAGGCTTATCATCCGATTTGGGGGCGTCTTGTACTCCAAGCCTGTTTCTAGGGCTTGGCAGACTTTTTGGGCCCAGCCTGTCTAGGAAAAGACTGTACTTTGGACCTACCCTGGGCCCTGTATGGCCGAATGGACGAAGTACCAGACCCTGACGGGACTGTAGCCGATGGCAGACACGCAGACTTAGCTGCTGCCAGAGTGGCCACTATTTTGACCAGAACAGGCCAAAACAGGACCTGTCCATTAAAAGGCAAGCATTCTAAGCCCTTCTTGGAATCTGCATCCGCTTTCCAAGAGCGCAACCATAGGGTGCGACAAGCGCCACAGCTGCTGAGGAGATTCTAGAGGTGAGGAGACCTATATCCAAGGCTGCCTCATTAATATAAGTGGCTGAGTCTCTGAGATTGCCCACTAACTCAGCCTAAAAACTATCAGCCCAGCGCTCCATGGCTCTGGCCACCCAACACACGGCTATAACCGGTCTGGACACCCCTCCAGCAAGGGAATAAATGGACTTAAGGCATATTTCAACCTTGCGATCCGTAGCATCCTTTAAGGAGGACATGGGCAATGTAGAACTCCTCACTAGGCGTGTTACATGAGAATCCACTTGCGGAGGAGATTCCCACTTAGAGAAATAATTATCCGCAAAGGGGTATGCAAAAGCCAAAACGTTTTTTAGGCTGGTACAGTTTACATGGATTCTTCCACGACCCTCTAAAAGATTCACTAGCTGACCAGAGAGGAAATACAGTGGCATCACCCTTAATATCCTTAAAGAAGGCGTATTTGGATTTGGCCACAGGGGGATCGTCATCCTCAATAACCAAGGCCGCACGTATAAGGCCAGGTACATAGACCTTAGATTTAGACTCAGTCTCTTTAGTACAGAGGGGCTCCTGATCAGAAAGGTCAAAAATCTCACCGTCATCAGACGACACCTCATCCTCATGATACTGAGCCGTCGGAGACGATAAAGGCTGCTTATGCGGTCGCAATGGTGACTCCCCCTGTAAAACGTCCGATAGGTGTTGCACCATAGTGGTCAAGGAATTATCCCACGCAGGCTCTTGTGAGACCTGGGGGGGGGGGCGAAAGCGGGAGACACTGGGGTACCATCAACTGTCTGAGGAACCACTGCATGAGTGACAACACCACTGACTGCTGTGATAACCCTATCTGGGGGAACGCAGGGGGCGTCGCTAGCTGGCCCACAAGGGCCCGCAAGTGCCTTAGCAAAACAAGCCCAGGGCGGACCCTGCACAGGCGCAGTGACAGAAATCGGGCGTGATATCAGATAACACTCCCTAAATAGCCCCTCAGCGTTTCCATCACCCTCCGCTAATGGTACATTACATGAGGTAAACTTTAGCTGAAGAGGAAAATCACGTTCACTCTATGAAATGCGGAATGTATGTGACACACCTCACAGACAAATACTTGTACAGTGAGGCAATAAACACCCTGCAACATCGCATCACAAGGGCTTTAGCAGAGGAATAGTAAAATGGCTGATAGTCAGAAGTGAAAGTACAGGCAGCAGCGCTAGCAGTAGTCACATACAATGCAGAAGTAAACCCTGCACTATCAGCGCTGAGCTCAACTACACAGACCAGAGCCTGGTAGGAAATACGCTGACCTTAATCGAAGGAGAGGTATGCGGGGGGGACCCGGACCACGATGTCACAGTCATCAGCTTCCAGCAGCGTTTGCCAAGTCATATGAAGATGGCCGCCGAAAAGCATAGAGGAGGCAGGCCTGGGGAAGTAGCGCTTACACAGGCAGCCAGACCGCAATAAAGAGGCAGTGTGCAGCGGGGGAGGCGCCGGCTGTATACAGGGAAGGAGTGCTCCAATGGTATGCAATTGACCCCTAGGACGCTGGACTTTGCCGCTCAGCCGTGGCCCACTGTCCCCAGGGTATAGTGGAAGCGCAGGTTAGTACCTGGCTCCACGCTGCAGCTAGTCCCCAGAGAGCCCCCTGCCTGTGAACTTAGGACTGTGTTGCTCGACGGGTACCCACCGCGGGGCCCCGCCGCTTACCTGCCCCCTTGGATCTGGCTACAGTCCAGGCATCTAGGGTCACCGCTAGCTGTGACCCTGGACACACACCAGCATCCCCGGATCGGTACCGGCGCTCTGGTCCGGCAGGGTGGAGGAGCGACAGCATAGACGTCAGTAGCAGTACTGACTCTCTATGCTGTGCAGCTCATTTTGTGCAGCCACAGCTGCCTTAAAGAAACTTCAGGGGCCTAACAGCCCCCCCTCTGTTACAGGTGCTCTGACTCCGAGCCGGGCACCTACGAAAAAGACTTGCCTTGGCTCGGGGGTGGGGTATAGGAGGGGGACCCCAGTGCGTCCTGGGAGGCTGTGGTGCCCGATGTCTGAAGTCATCGCCTACACCCAAGGTATCCTGTGGAACCCTATGGAGCCCGATATAGAAAGATAGTACTATAGGGGATGTTAACGAATAATGGTTCGTATACAGCAGTGATCAACAGATCTGTAACCCACAGTATCCGCCCAGATACTGGCTGTCATTTTCTAAGCTGTGTTAGAAAAATGGCAGCATCTGGTTTCTGCACGTTATTACACCTATTTCACAGTTTAGGCCACAATTTTCATAAACTACAGAGCAACTATACTTCTATAGGAAACCCCTGGGCTGTACTCCAGTGGTCCACGGGGCTTCCTGCATGGTTCATGGTTGATGTACTTCAATTTTAATATTAAGTGTTTCATACAAGCACACTGTCCTCCAGGTTTGTTTCTAAGCAACAAATAACAGAAACAGCAGGAGAGCAGCAGCAGCAGCTGGGGGAGGTGAGTCACATCCTGACAATGTCTTTGCCCCAGCATCACAATGCTAAAGACTTCCTCTTAGCAGGATTCTATCTGACAGAAAATAAAACTCCTGCTTTCTTCATCTTCTGCACCAGAGTGTGTGACATTCTATAAGAGAATGGTGCAGATATGCCAGGGCAGGCTACAGCTGACATCTGAGTTATAAGCCCTTAGATAGAGATGGTTTATATGTAAATGGGAACTATACCTATGGCCTATTTAGGATACGTTTTCATTACTTTAACCAAATACAGCATATATCACGTTATAGAGAGAGATCTCCCAACTGTACAATTTGAGGGACTCTCACAGTTTACAGTTCATCCAATTGGGTAAAAACTCCAATTTTCTCTTGAAAGGAGAAGAATCGCATGCCCAATATTTTGGATGAAGTATTTATTAATGTTGACTAGTACATTCTGCTGTATAAAAAAAACATTAGGCACGAATCATCATCTGCTCTCTACCCTACACAATAAATAAGACTCATTTGCCCAGAGGGTAGAAACGTGATCCCAAATCCTATTAAACACTGGTCATGTGAGGTTTTGCTGGCAGGGAGGGGTATGCAATACTTTCCCCTTTCTCTAACGGAACATTCATGATATGTACAAAGCAGCTCCCTGCAATATGAATTAATCTCTAACATTAACAGTAACACTGTGATGAATCATGTTTTTACAGACACAGCATCTCAGTAACTGTTCACATGACTGTCCCATCATCACATGGAACATCACCCTTTATATGTCATCAAAGACAGGCCTGCACCAAGGGGATTAGCTCTATAATTAGAGAGTAGATATATAACTGCAGCCACTCTTCATTTTGGGGTATTTAATTTACACTGCTCTGGCCAAGTGGATTGCCAACCGAAAGTGTCAGCATGTGTGGCGTATAGGTGCTGTGAGGGGGTCTCAGGAGAATGCTGACCCCAAAATACCACACTTACCCGTCACATTTATATGATGCAGGAGACAAAAATAAATGTTGCCCCTATGCAGAGCTGTTCACATATCAAGAGGCGTCTGGTTCCGCATCAGCAGAATTTGTGCCTGGTTTATCATCATGTATTTGAACTTGAGATGAGCGGTTCGGTTTTGACTCTTTGTTCTTTTCTTCAACTTATCGCAAGTTCGGATGTGACGTATTGCCTATCCAAGACACGGCAAAGCCAGATAGCCAATAAGATGAGGTTTTCAGATCTGAGTCAAAACCGAACCGCTCATCTCTAATTTGAACCTGCCCTATAAACAGACTTATATGTGCGTTTCAACAGGTCTGCATGAGCCACAGGTACGTGAATACACCCTTGCTGTATTTGGACTACATTATATCATCCCTTCTCTCCCCATTCAGCCTTTCCAATGCAATTATTGGTACAAAAAAATAAAGTCATCCAGTGCATGACAAGTTAATGGTGTGCTGTTTGCGAAGGGACACATGTAATCTCAATTATTTTTAACCAGGATTAGGGATCTTTCATATGGCTTTATAGTGTGTACAAGCTCTGTTCCACTCAATGGGTGGGATGCATCAAGCATCGCATTTCGCCAAAGATCACATGCATATTGAGGTTTAGTAACGCAGTATGCATGTATATTTAAGCAAAGGAAAGCTCTTCAGATAAGAGCTGGAAGACCGGGCAGACATATTGTCCACATTGGCAAGTGTGTACCCATTATGAACATCCAAGCTCGCCCCCGCTGGGTCGTTCATCGCATTGACAGATCAAGCACACATGCTGCTCAATCTGTCAATTTGATGAACGACCCCATGGTTGTTGACGCAGCTAGTGAACGACATATTGTACACAGTTTCACCAGATCGTGCGGTATCAAACGACTGCACAACATGTCATTCGTCGCATCGTGGGTCAGCCGGGTAAACACATCGTGTAATGTGTAAGTGGATTTAGAACATTTAGAATAGTAACATTGTATAACCTCACTAGGTATCATTAATATGCAGAAATGGCAGGCACAATGCAATGCTATTTTGCATTCCATACTGCGAGCGAGTTATGCAAACAATGAGTACTGTATTATAAGAGTACATAAATGTTTACGAACACAATACATGCAGATTATATACAACTGTTGCAAAATATGCTAATGTCTCCAAAGCATCCCCGAGCATAGGCACGTCCACTGCTGCTTTCTCATATCCGTCCGACAACAGACAACAGTGTAAACATGGAGAACATCGACACAGAACGGGCAGCCATGCAGCTTCTGAGTGAAGTCTGACCTGTCTCAAACACTTTGTCTCTCCTGACATGCTGAGAGCTCTCATGCTGCAAAGGAGACCGCAATGGCTAATTTATACACGCCCATGAAACTGAGTTTACTAGATCAGACACAACTGCATTTGCCCTACCATCACCCTCTCTCACAAATGCTGACTGTCACTCAATTTACAAATAATGCCCCTGTGCGAGCAAACCAATCACTGCACATACGCAGTACGGCTTTCATGCATGTGCAATGGCTAACAATCGCTTGATCTGCGTAAATACCGGCATTGTATAAATCTCTGAATCAGGCCCATTAGCCTCAAATAGGTCTATACAAATCAGACGAGGCCATCTTGGTCCAATAAGTCATATATACATCATGAAGCAGAATGTGCTGCGATGGTGTATTATAGCAGCACTGCAGATTACCTGTATTGCCTAGGTAGCTAAAAATGATATAATTGTCGATTTGTAAAACACCACAGTGCGTCTCAGTGCGGGACAGTGAAGAAATAAGGATCTACATAAAGGGTTGTACAAGGTAGACAAAGTAAAGACAGACATGGGAGAGAGCACAGCTAAAACAAGAGGAGCAGTGGTAGCTCATAGTGGAAGACTGAACCAGTTATGAGGGTGTATAGAATGAGTAGGGTAAGATCTAATAAATTTAAAGGTTTTAGAAAAGTTTTTAAAAGACATGAAGGCTGTGGGAAAGCCTGACCAGATGTTGGCAGGGAACTCCATAGTGTGTAGCGGAACACAAGAAGTCTTATAAATGAGAGTGAAAGGTAGTTACCAGAGACCAGGCAAGGTGCTGGTCAGAGGTAAATCTTAGAGCGATTTACCTGAGGGATAAGGGAGAGTATTTGGAGTAAGAAATTTATATTACATTCTGGAAGAAAGATAGAGCAGTCTGCAAACCCTACACTGGCTCAAATAGCTGAGGAAGAACAGTTTTGCTGCAGCATTTAAAATGTATTGAAGCAGGAATAGATGGGTAAGGGAACTGCCAGATAGGAGAAGGATGCATGATCGGAATCATGATTAGCGTTACTGCCTCACAGCACTAAGGTCTTGGGTTTGATTCCCACCGCAGCCCTAATTGCTTGTGTTTTCTTTTTGTGCTTCTGTGGTTTTCCTCTGGGCACTCCAGTTTCCTCCCACACTTCAAAAATATACTGGTAGGTTAATTGGTTCCCAACAAAAATTAACCCAAGTGATAGTTGAAGATGAGGGAAAGATGTGCCAGAGGTAGATACACCGCCTCTGGCACATATAGGTAGCTAGTGAACCAATTGTGTCATGAAGGGCAATAGAGTGAAGGGTGTGCAAGACACTGTAAGAGTGATCAACAGTGTTGAAACCAAGAGGAGGAGGAGTATTGAGAAGTGATCCTTAGGCTATAGTTCTGTGACTGCAGGATCAGTGGCACGGATCACAGGGTAAAGAACAGAGTGAGAGAAGAGAAAAGGGGAGATGTATTAAGCCTTGGGGAGAGATAAAGTGGAGAAGTTGTCCAAAGTAACCAATCAGCCTCTAACTGTAATTTTATAGATTGTTGTAGAGAAATGATAGCTAGCAGCTGATTGGTTGTCATGGAAAAGTTTTTATTCCTCTCTCAGGTTTGTATACTTGCCCTAAAGTGAGAAAGGAGGTTGTACACAAGTCACTCAAGTAGTTTGTGGGCATAAGCGAGGAGAGAAATACGGATGTAGTTGGAGAGTGTCAGAGTAGAGACTTGGTTTCTTTACGATTGGTGAGATAAGCTCTTGCTTAATGGAGACTGGAAATGTGCTAGTGGAGACAGACAGGTTGAAAAGAGAGCTAGAGGTGGGCATGTAGTTGGGGGGGGGGGGGGGGGGGAGGTGGGAGGGATTTAGAACGATGAGGCCTATCTAAACTTACATGAAAAAAAAGAAAAACATGAATTGCTTCAAATAGTTAAGCACAGGGGAATACATAGGTGTGACACAGTTTAATGTTAACTCCCAGTACAAGATGTGAGAAAATTTAGAGGGCTATGACCTGACTTTCCTCAATTGGCTCTTATATATAGTCTCTCTCACCATGGACGCAATACAGAAGATTACATAGTGATCCAAGTACAAACTGAGTGCTCTGATTAATCCATGAGGATCTCCTTTTCAGACATATAGCCGACGTCAATACTGCTCATTCTCAATAACAGTTCAGGTTTTCAATATTTGGACCTGGTTACTCTCGTGTGTTTTTGAGAACATTAACAGGTGAAATCATTTTCTATATGGACTAGATCCATTTTACTGGCTTTAGGCCGTTAACTAAAAAACATTCTTCGGTAGATTAATAAAAATTAACCAATAAATATGATGTAAGGGGTTTATTTCTGCACCCTTTTTAATTGGATGTCTCTTATTTGAAGAAAAGTTGACACAAAAATAAATCATGTCTGCATAGAGTACTTATCTGTACTATCACCTGACACGGATAGAAGGACACATGAAAACTGCCAGGTATGCTGGTATTTGAATATTAGCACTTTACCTCTTTGCTTCCTCCAAATGACACAAGTATTCATAAGCCACATTTTGCCGCCTCCTTTCATCCATCTCCTCTGCTGTAAGCCTTTCATCGTCCAGCACAGCTGTAGAAAGAAAATTGCAAAAATTACACCTAGGTGATTAGCACTTTGTACTTTGTTGCAGGATAAATTCTCAGCATATTCAAATAGTATAAAAGTTCTACGGGTTAGGTACAGGATCCCGGTGGTCGGGACACCAGCAGTCAGAATACCAACAGACAGTATCCCGATACAAGTAGGTTAGTGCCCTAACCCTTCCCCTAACCCGCATTTCACGCAGCCTAACCCTAACCATTCCCTCCCACAGCCTAACCTTACCGCGCCCTCTGCAGCCTAACCCTAACTCTCCCCTAAACCAAAATCTTATCAGGATACTGGCAGTCAGGATTCTGGAGATGCGATTCCGGCGTCTGTATTCTGATCGCCGGGATAGGGGACTACATCTCAGTTCTACAACACAAGTTTAGTACATTGGCAGGAAACATATGGACAGAACCCTGTTTAGTTAAACTCAAGGCCCCAGCAGTGAACAGCAGTGCTAACCACTGAGTCACGCAGAATGATCTTACTTATACTGAAAGACAAATCATGTAACTACTGTAGCAGTCCCTAGGACACCTATACATTTCAATACATCAAGCTCATCAATGACAAGGAACCACTGGTTACTTGCATCACAGTTTAAGAAGTTAAAATGCCAGAAATTGGTCCATACAGTGCATATAATTAACATGCCTACAGTACCAGATTTCACAGAGGTAACCAATACCTATCAGTGTTACTACGCATGCACTCCTAAAATAAATGTGAAAAGGGGGTGAAAACACCCTCTACATTTTTTTTTAGTAAATTTAATATTGATAAATAGGGCCCTTAGGCTTAGAGTTCGATGCAAGCCCATTTTCTTTATGTAAAATATGAATGTACATTTGTAGTAAGATTTTGTGTGTAACTAACTTGTGCCTCACTGCATTTGTAGTTAGAAAGTGGAATGGAATGGTAGTGCAAGCAAAATAGAAAATGGCTATATATTTAGGAGATGAATCTGTTGTTGGTGTATTCTACAACTGGAGAAAAGATCCATGCTGATGGTAGTACAGACATTTGCAGTGTAAAAAAGTAAAACAAATCCATCCATCCATATTAAGTGCACTAAGCACCAGTACTCATAGCATGCTGTGCTGGATTGGAGATGGCTCAACAGGTGTGGTCCCCCACAAATGCTTCTACCAGTGACAGCCTGGCTGGTTGCACTGTAACCGCAGAATGGTGTTCCACCTCTACAGCGAGACAAACCTTGGTCAGCTCAGAGATCAAATCCCTAGCGAAATCAGCAACCACATGAGAGAAACAACAAACCCCATAAGAGAAACAATGCTGTGCAGTGGGTGCTGGGATATGCATGTGTCCTCATACACCAAGTTCAGTACTCTATGCGCCACAAGACACCAGACGTGAGTGAGCCGCACTGAGTATCGTAGTGTAGAGACTCTCTTTAGATCTTATTTGCACAGCAGACACAGAAAAACACCGCCCAGTCTGTACCAGAGACACCAGGTTGCAACTTTAATTGCACAGGAATTTGTTTCTGTACAAAGTCGCACATGGAGCACAATGGAACTTGGTGTGAAAAAAAGAAAAAACCATGGCTGCTGCATTGTAGCACTTCGTATACAGATTCAGACTGATTCGCACAAAGATGTAGAAGTGCTTCATCAAATTAATCAGTGCAGTCGCATTAAGCGGTATTTGTCCCATCCGATTGTTTAACTTGTGCACCTAAGATGCACATTCGAGCGAGAAAAATGCTCAGCACTAGCAGAGCGGGTGTGCGGAGTAAGGCTGTTTAGCGCAACTGGGACAATAGTGTATGAGGACACATCTGTAGTTCTAAGTCAGAAAATTGCATTTTTATATGTGGCACTACTG
The DNA here is from genome assembly GCA_031769625.1 of Taudactylus pleione. Lineage (NCBI taxonomy): Eukaryota > Metazoa > Chordata > Amphibia > Anura > Myobatrachidae > Taudactylus > Taudactylus pleione. The sequence goes on from JAUIMM010000128.1 coordinate 14,494,796, forward strand.
GTCCCAGCAGGTCAAGGCAGCATATACTGCCTGGGCATGCTGGCTACAAGTTCCTGCATACCCATGGTTGTAGAACGGAGTTTATATATAGCTTATCTTGACGCTTTTCAAACATAGGGCCCCATTTATCAACGAAGGCAAACACCAGCTGCATTTTTCGTTTAGTATTACTGTGATACAAACGAAAAAAAACACTGTTATTTACCCATTCTTACCCCTCTGGCAGTGCCTGAAAGGCTTCACTGAAGCCGGAAAGGCAGCGCCGGGTCCCCATTGCCATTAATGGGGACCGCATTGTTCTTGTCATCTAAAGACGGCTAGAACTATGCTGTGACAAACAGCGTTAATCTTAGACTACTGCCGTTTGTTAAATCCAGAAAGGAGGACATAGGGGGAGATGTACTAAGCATCGCCTTCCACAATGCGGTACATCCCCCGGTTCATTACCATGGTATGTACTAAGGATTTCGAAAAGGACAGCTCTCCCGATAAGAGCAGTCCTTTGCGATGCTGCCGGGCAGAGGGACTTCCAGGTTGAACACCCAGAAGTCCTTTTGCGCATGCGCAGAAGGACGTGGGCTGCGGGGGCTCAAGGGAGGTAGCCAGGAGCGTAGCGTTAAGAAGCCCATAGGCTCCTATTGGGTAACGCCACCTAGCGACGCAAAGCATTCTGCTGCTTAGTACATAGGGGGAATGCGGTAAAACCCCTGAAAAATGCATTTTCAGGGGTTTTACAGCATTTTCCCCATTAGTACATCTCCCCCAGCGAGCGATAAAGGGGTTATGCTTTGTTAATAAATGGTGGCCATATCTTTATGCAGATGCATTTACGCGTTTATCTTAAGATGCATATTAAGATGCATGCAACTCAAAATAAAATAAACATACATAATCTTGTTGTGAAATGCATTTTACATCTGCGTATTAGACACATACAAATTCAACTGTAAACGTCCCTCTTAGCCGCTGAAACAGCAAATGTGATTATCTTTTGAACACATCTATTATAATACATTATAGATATCAATTAACCTTTTTTTATTGTGCGCCATGATATAACCCACTTTATAAAGAGCTTTTATTCATCCATATCAGCCCCAGCCCCAGTGGAGCTATTGCCTAAATTCTCTGCTAGTCACTCGCGTACATAGTAGGGGAAATCCGATTGGATCCTCCCATGAGTCCCCGCGGCCCACGTCCTTCTGCTCAACCCAGAAGTTCCTCTGCCCGGCAGCATCGCAAAGGATAGCTCTGATCGGGAGAGCTGTCCTTTGCGAAATCCTTAGTACATACTGCGGTAATGAACCACGGAATGTACGCAAAGTCAGGGGGGGGGGAATGTACTGCATTGCGGAAGCGATAGTTAGTACATCTCCCCCATGGGGCCTTATTTATCAATGAGTTTTATCATTCACAACGCGTGATAAAACTCGTTGTGTATGATAATGGTGTCCAGCCAATCAGCTCCCCACTGTCATCTATTTGAAAAAGGACGGTGGGAAGCTGATTGGCTGGAACACCATTTATCATATGCAACAAGTTTTATCACTCGTTGTGAATGGTAAAACTCGTTGATAAATAAGGCCCTTGGTGTCCTCTGATTAAAAACTATATTAAACACACCAAGTCTCCAACAAGGGAAGCCTGAGGTTACAATAATACAGCAAAAATCACAGGACACATTTCTGGTACAAATAGTCGTATTAGCTGTCAAATACATTACTTGAAAAGGAGGCATCATCCTTTAATTGCTAGAGTCCCCAGCCTTTCAATATACTGGGAAACCTCTGCACACAAGCATCTTACATCAAGATGGAAGGAACATTTTAAAACGTTTCATTACAGTGTGAATGGACCATACCAATAAAAGGATTTCATAGGAATGTAGACTGTGTTAGTGTAAATACAGGTTATCGGTGAGAACACTGCATGTTCAGTCCTCCAACAGTAATGAAGCCAAGATATTAGATCAATACAAAGGAACTGTTATTTACAATAACAAGGTGACCTATTCATTCTATGTAAATGTTAAAAGGACTTATTAGTTTACCCTTCACCTTCAAAATCCGAATGAGAGTTACACCGCTTCCAATGCAGTTACCCATATCTGCTGAATCTGCTAGAGAGAGCAAATTTTTGGGGGTACTTTTCTCTGCTATAAGGTTACTAGAAAATCCAAAGCAACAGATCATACCTAGGGCTCTATTATTAACATTTATGCCAGTTCTAGATTTAATTTAGTATCAATGCATCTCGCACTGATACTTAGTATTATACCTTCGGTATTTACCATTTCTTACCTGCCTGGCGAGGTCCAGTGGGATCTCCCTCTGTCGGTGTCCTCTCCTATATTGCCGGCAGCCCAGCTGGTGCTGCCAGCGGCAGTCTAATGTCACATGCGCATGCACAGCAGCCCTGTGGAGATTCAGCATGGGCACCTACAGGATGAGAAACGTCTGAACGATCACGATGTCGTAATCGTACTGCCGTTACCCCATCGCCTAATGGATACGCACCTTTAACTGGGGTCAATTCAATAAGGAGAGAGTTTGTTTCATGAAACTCCCATACACATGAACAATGCGAGATTCATATTAGAAATGGCAATTTGCAGTATTTGCGGAGAGGCTGCGATACTTTTCTACAAAATGCCACCTGGGAGAAGTGCATTAAAAAGTGGGGTACCCATCCTGGACCCCAAACAATTGGCATCTGAGATTTTAGGATCATAAAGAAGGCTGTCAGTGGCCATAAGGAAAGTACAGAATGTGTCAAATGGCTGATTTTTTTTTCACTTTTTATTAATGATTGGAAATGAATACCTCCAAGTGTTATTAAGCAAATAAAGGTCTTTCCGGCATTTTGGGATACAGAAAAATGTCTGTATAGTCATTTTTCAGTTTTTTAATATAACTTTGTAAAAAGTCGGAAACACTTTTTAGTTCTCATCTCAGAGTTCTAAAACCCCTCACCCATCAATACACCTCCACATACCTGTCCCCGATTATTGAACCCATTATTGAGCTTTTTAGAGAAATTCTCCTAAAAACTGACAAGTCTTTATTAGCCAAATTATGCTAACCTCCTCCAAATGCATGATCATTGTACCAGAGGTTCTGCTCAGTGTCCTGACATTTTTACCTTAAATTGACCTTTTCACCTGCTCAGAGGGGTATGCACAAAAAAAAAAAAAAAAAAAAACCCCATGAATGTGAGTTTGGAATTGGATTGCAAATGTAATTCATAATGAGAGTTCGCTGTGAGAACGACTCGAATGACCCAACTCACACCTAATAAGATTGAGCCCACTGGATTTTCAGGACAAAGAGGGAAAAGTGATCAGCATTAACCTACGGATTAGAGATCTGTAGCAAATTTAGTAGCAAGTAAAAGTGAATATTAGTGCAATAAGATATGACAACCTCTCCACTATGTTAACCCCTTAAATGGCTATGGGGGGGGGGGGGGGGGGGAATTCAATTCAGTGCACTGAGGGAGCTCCCGGAGCTATTCAATTCAGTGCGCTGCTTCATCAGACTAACGAATTATTCCTGTACCCTCCTGAGGAGAAATCAGGAGACATTAATATCGATCTTTTAATTATCAACGGGTGAATTATCAGAACATTGATCATCAGGGCCTTGCTTCTTTCTGTAGCTGCCGGGTATACACTAATGAGGAAACTATAAAGAGGAAAAGCAAAAGCAATTAATATCGGCAGCAACCAATGGGCGTACTGTGAGTTTTTGCTGTGAACACAAATGGGTTTGTGTATTAAAGGTCTCTTCTACAAAGATTTCACGGCTGAGATTATGTTGACATTTTTGAGTAACTGGTCACAACTTTCCTACATCTATATCAGTAATTACTAATGCAGTACCCACACAAATTATATCTTGCTTTTATCCAAAGACTTTGAATTTCCATTAGTCAAATGGCAACTTCAACCTACCCAAAATGGGCCTAAAAAGTGCTTGTATTTTTTCTTCTAAACACCAACAAGTACTTCGTGACTCTTCTTTGGTATTAATCCACCATTCCAAACAGCACAAAACTTTTCAAAATTAAATCTGAATGTGATCAATAAAACAAGAGAATATAAAAACCTAATTAAGTGCAAAGTCAGCAGTCCATAGCAGTTCACCCAAGTTTAAGGAACTCCAAATGTGACTCTGACCTGTTACTAGACATATTAATACCTAGGCAAGATGGAAGTTTTAGCCTCAAGCCCTATACTGTAATTAAATTAACCTAAAGTATTAATCCCCTATACTACCATTAAGATTTACTCCCTGAGTGCTGCCTTTCTCGTACAGTCCTAGTTATGACCCTGCTATGAATAATACAACCAGAGGCAATGCCAAGGGTGAGTAATATCTGTTCAGATCCGGAACCCCGTCTGGCCCCCCTACCAGCCCAGACAAGTAGTTCCCACTCCCCCTCAGCTCCCCTGCCTATAATACTACATTTATGCTGTAAGAAAGTTTTGTTTCTGAAAAAGGTCGCTTCTATTGGGTAATGCCACCTAAAGAGGTCTTTGCCCACCACATCCAAGCTCCAGAATGTATCCCATCCCAGACCTTGGTGCATAAGCGGTAAGCAGCCAAACCTCAGAAAACTTAATTTTCAGAGGTTTGACCAGAAAATCTGCTTTGATGCATCCCGCCCAATAAAAGATCTGCCGGAGAGCTCACAACACAGGCTGAGAAAAGCTGAATGACATTTGCACATACAGATGTGCCACATACATCTATCGTCCATGCGTAGGGATGTGCGCCGGACCATTTTTGCCGGATTTGGATTTGGTTCTAATTCGTCGTCCGGCTTTGGATTTGCCAAACTGCGGTGACTGGCTTTGGATTTGGATTTTTTTTACAAAAACTGACAAAAAAAAAGCTAAAATCACATAAATTGGTCTTTTTTTTTTTTTTCTTCCTAGAGTATTATTAACCTCAATAACAATTAATTTCCAGTCAATTTAGAACACCTCACAGCTTATAATATTGTTTTCAACATTATTGGCCAAAGGTTGCAGTGAGCTGACTGGTTACCAAGCGACAAAGCAGCGGCGCAGACACCACAATTTAAAGCACATCTATGACACATTGCCACACAGCAGTGGCAGAAATGAAAAGTAGTGCACCCACCCAGTGGGGTACGGCCAGCAGAGTCACAGTACTTGTTTACAAAGTGGGCAACGGCCCAAGGAGTCACAGTGCACAATCTTATTCACATTACACCACACACAGTGTGCCCCTGATTCACATTACACCATAAAGTAGTGTCTCTTATTTATGTTACGACACACAGTAGTGCCCCCCAGTAGTATGCCCCCATAAGCAGGCCCCCAGTAGTAGCCCCCCCCAGTAGCAGGTCCCCATACACACACACACACAAAAAAAACAAAAAAAAAACACTTACCTGTATCCCCGCTCCAGCCGCCGTTCTCTCTGCTGCCACGCGACGAGGAGGGAGCCGGAAGATGGAGCTCCTGAGTGAGCTCCAGCCGGCTCCCTCCGTGCAGCAGCCAATGAAGTTCTGTGTGACTCTCATTGGCTGCGGTAACAAACACACAGCTGACGCTGGCAGCTGTGTTTGTTCTGTGTAGAGCAGGCCGCTCTACATCGGTCTGCCCTACACTCGAGGAGCCCTGATGTCGGATTCTCGCTAGAGAATCCGACATCAGGCGGCCGCCGTTCGGCCCCGAACGGGGATCCGAGTCAGACATGGAACACCCGAACGGGGTTCGGGTGGACTCGGATCCCCTCTTTTCGGAGCGGTTCGGATTCCACAGAATCCGAACCGCTCATCTCTAGTTACAAGTTGCGCCACAAAACGCGAGAGCTCTGAGTGACTCGGTAGTGCAGAGCATCTTTTCGTGCAGCTTTTTACCTTCAAATGAGTCTTATTCACATATTTAGCACAAGCAGCTTCTGCGGATTATAATGATATGCATCATGCCTATATTCTGTGTGTAACTGCGGGTGTAACTGCATGTGAAATGCTACAATACAGAGTTACAGATACTCGCATAGTGACACGAATATTTAGCACAAGCAGCTTCTGTTGATTAAAATGATATCCGTCAAGATTATGTTCTGTGAGCGATTGTGGGTGTAACTATGTGAAACGCTACATTACAGTGTCAGCGGCTGTAACACTAACGTAGCATTTCACATGCAGATACATATATAAAGTCGCACAAAAAAAGACACTTGGCGGTACTGAGTCACGCCACGGCAAGGCGAGACTAGAAGGGCTGTTTAGCACGCAAGGAGGCTAGATGTATGTGGGCACATCTGTAGCTCTATAGAAATGAGCAAGCATCATTTACTAACTATCCTGCAACAACTTCATTCATAATTGTCTTTCTCTAGTCTCTCCTGAGAACCCCATAACCAATATTATAGCACAATTATTTGGAACTGTTCTGTAATCACAATACTTTTATATTTCTATACACTTTTCAGAGAGTAATTACCATAAACCAAAGGTATGATTGAACCAACCATTGTAGCCAATAAGCAGCCATAGAATGCTCTGCTCATTGTCTGGTGGGGCCTAATAGATTTCCCCCTTCAGAATGACTGCACTTAGTTTGGAAGCATGTGACACAAACCTGGACAGGTAGTGGGGCAGTAAATGCCTGTGTGACACCCCCACACCCTTTTTATTTATGGATAGTAAAAGGATTTTTAAAAGCAGCAGATTGTTTACAGCCCATAATTGAATATTGCGGGTTTAGTTCGTGCCTTAACATGAATCAGTTAGTATAATGTTACATTCAAAGTATGTTTCCGTGTGTCACTAATGAAAATAGGATCTAGGCGTTGCCTAATGATATTGGCAAACTCAATTCTTTGACAATGGACTACAATAGACAAAAGGGATTAGTGTTTATTAGCAATATCCACAAAGACATTCACAGATACTTTAAAAGAAGAACAGAGTCAGAATAGAACCCGAGACAATTCCAAGAACAAATTAATAGAAAGCAGGCACAATCTGATTTACCAATACATTAAAAATGTATTTAAAGGCTTCAGCTTCATTATCAAAAGAGAGAGCGCAAGAAAAGAAAAAAAAAAAAGAAAAAAAAGATAACAGAAAAACAAAAAAAATAAATAAGCTTGGGGTGAAATGAGGGGGAAAAAAAAAAAAAAAGTGGGAGGAAAAGCTGCTACACTCTTACCAGCCACTTTAATTGGTACAGCTTTCTAGTACCAGACAGGACATGCTTTACCATACTGAACACGTCATAGTATAGATTTAACGAAGTGTTGTACACAATCAGAGATTCTGACCCATGCTGACATGATAGCATCACACAGTTGCTGCAGGTTTGCTGGCTACACATTCATGCTGCAAATCTCCCGTTCCACCACCTCTAAAAGGTGCTCTATTGGACTGAAATCTGGTGACTGTGGGGGCCATTGGAGTACACTGGACTCATTGTCATGTTTCTGGAACCAGCTTTATTTAACGTGTACTTTACAACATGGTGCATTATCCTGCTGGAAGTAGCCATTACAAGTTTGGTAGACCCACACCATTACACCACCACCAGCCTGAACCATTGACACAAGACCCGATTGGACCTATGGATTAATTTTGTTTACACCCAATTCTGACCCTATATGCATTGCTCAGACCAGGCAACGTTTTTCCAGTCTTCAAAGCTCCAGTTTCGGTGAGCCTGTGTTCACTGTAATCTCCATTTCCTGTCCTTAGATGACAGGTACGGGTTCTGCTGTGGACTTATGCTGCTGTAGCCCAGACACTTCAAGGATCTGTATAGCACTCTTGTAACATATAATTATTTGAGTTACTGGCTCCTTCCTGTCAGCTTAAACCAGTCTGGCCATTCTCATCTGACCTCTCTCATTAACTAGGTATTTTTACCCACAGAACTGAATGGATGTTTTCTGTTTTGAACACCATTCTCTGTAAACTCTACAGCCTTTTGTGTATGAAAATCCAAGGAAACCAGTAGTTTCTGATAAACTGAGATCATCCCATTTGGCACAAATATTCATTCCATGGTCAAAGTCAAGTAGTTCCCCTTTCTTCCCCATTCTGATGTTTGGTCTAGACCAGAGGTTCCTAAACTCAGTACTCAAGGCACCCTATCAGTCCAGGTTTTAAGGATATCCATGCTTGACCACAGGTGGCTTAATTAGTACCTCAGTCAATTTGATTTAACCACCTGATGTCTCCAAAACCTGAACTGTTGGGGTGCCTTGAGAACAGTGTTTGGGAACCTCTGATCTAGACATCAACTGAACTTCTTGACCATGTCTATGTTTTTATGAATGGAGTTTCTGCTACATGATTAGATATTTGCATTAACAATCAGCCAATCAAGTGTACCTGATAAAGTGTCCATTTAGTGTGCTATGTCAGTGGTTCCCAAACTCAGGGCCCGATTCAGACCCTCTCGCAAGCAGGTCGATGGTGGCCCAGTGCGCACGCGCGATGTGCGCAAGCCCCGGAACGAGCGCAAAAAGCGCTCGCTCCGGGACTCACTACAAAAGGGGCGGCTGTCAATGTTTATTGACAGCTCGCCCTGTTTTGCAGGCGTGGCTTCCAAAACGGAGGCGTTCCCAAGTGAACGCCTGCCGTTTGTGGGCGGCCTCACTGACATCACCAGTGATCTCAATGAGAAAGCTTCCGGCTCTATTTGAGCCAGAAGCTCTCTGGGGCTTGTGGCCACGAGACCCTACCACAAGGGTCTCGTCGCAAGCCCGATGGTTGCGATGGTCTTGACCATTGCGACCACCATCATTGCCGCTCGCTATAGCTGTGGGAGGCCGCTCCTAAAAAAAACAGCGCCCGCCCTGATTCAGAGCGAGCGCCTCTGAATCAGGCCCTCAGTCCTCAAGGCATCCTTACAGTCCACATTGTAAGAATATCCATGCATGAGCACAGGTAACTCAAAATGACTGATGTACTAATTAAGTCACCTGTGCTCAGGCATGGATATCCTTAAAACCTGAACGGTTCGTGTGCTTTCAGGGCAGAGTTAAGGGTAACACTGTGGTATGTGCTTTAACATTACAAGATTTTTTTTTGTACTGATGGGGTAGCCTTTATAGAAGTATAAATTAACTCTAAATGTATTATTTCTACTGTACATTTACATGCCAACTCTCCCAGCTCTACATGCGATAACACCATGCACGAACAAGCCTGTAATACTGCAGTATGTTATTAACCTGCACGTAAAACATTTATGATTGTGCCAGCCTCTGTGCTGAAATGAAGAGACATTCTTGCAACAAAAGATCTTGATCAATAAAGCAGCAAAGGATCATTGGATGATGATATAATGAAACACCTGTATCTTAAACACCTTTTGAAATCAGCAGAATAATGTAAAGGGGCACATATCTACCCGCTATCGCGGCAATTCTGTTAACGGGAATATTCAACATGTTGAAAAATCTCGATTCCCCAATCCTGGCCCAAAAATGGTCGGAATCAGTGAGTTGGGGATTAATTTACATGTTAATCCCCGCACACAAGTGTCGCATATAAAATGAATCAGCACGGATATAGCAGAGTCGCATGGGATCTGGCGCGCCAAGAGGGGCTGTTTGGCACAACTGCAGCAAGAGTGTATGCGGGCACATCTATATATGGGAAGTCCTGCCATACACCATTTAAATGCCACTGTGTTCCGTGCATACATAAAAGATTTTATTTGGCTTGGTGATAAATAACGGATATGCATTAATGAATGGTAATGGTAAAGCCCTACTATATGGATCTGGAGTCGCCTCAGGCTTATGGTAATATGCAACAGTACTTTGTGAGACCTATTAACATAGATATTACTTTATCTTGCAACAGAGTAAGTGCTCAAAATGTGACTCCAGATTAATTATTGCTGTTATTTATTTCTATGTAACATATCTCCGTGGTTATGCAGCCCATACCTGGTAAGATTTTTTTTATACGATGTGCACGATTTCGATCGATTGCAACGATCAATCGTGTACATCGTGTGTGGTTTGACATGCTGTAAGACGGCGATGCGCGTCCCCGCCGTCGTACATCGGCATCGTAGATCTTATGGAAAAACCATAAGATCTGCGATCTGTCATGCTGTTGAATAGGTAACCGAAGCATCTTTTAAGATGCATCGTTTACCATTCACAGCAGCATGCGATGCATCGGGCTGAATTTGAAAACAAACAGAGGTGTTGTAAGTTTTCAAATTGCCCCGTGTATGGCCGGCCTTAGGCATAAAGATTGGCAGAGACTTTGGTACCATAAATCTTTGGAGATGCTACTACCTGAGGCATAAAAATATAACACAGACAACAAGTTCAGAATTAGAGACACCTCCCTGCAGACAAATCATCCTCCTCAACTAAAGGGTTTAATGCATCAAGCAGTGAAAAAAGTGGAGAAGTGAACCATAGCAGTCAATCAGCTGTTGTAACATTTATGAAGTACTGGACATTCTAAAAAAGGATAGGTACAAGCCAATTGGTTGATATGGGGAACTTATCCACAGGTTCTCTCTTTTCTAGGGATGGCCATCGGTGGGGTGTCCATCGATGGATACAGTCGATGTGTCCATTGGCGTTTACAATTGATGTCACAAAAACCATCTATGGTGAACCACTTATTATTTGCACCCCTTGATGGCCACCACTGCTGGGGGCACAGAGGGCTGCAGACCAATCAAAAATGGGGGTAGGGCTTGGCGGGTGCTGGGGCGGGACTAAGCTCCGGCCGGAAAAAAAAAAACAAAAAAAAAACCAAACATACACACACACTTGTCCAACGATCTCAGAGAGCCAATGGTTCTCAGTGATTGATGGCAAAACCATCGACAGTTAACCATCGATAATTGCTAACTATCGATGGTCAATGGCCATCCCTACTCTTTTCACTGCTTGATACATAAACTCTTAAGGGAAGCAAGTGTATTACGTTAACACAACATAACTTTAAATTTAAATCCAATACCTTTAGCAAAAACACAACCTGCCATGGGAGGACTACACAATTTATTTGCTATTGAAGCTAATTACAGAAAAGTATATTATGTTCTAAACCACGCATGTCAAACATGCGGCCCACATAGACATTTTCTGCGGCCCCAGAGTGTGGCTCACATATATATAATATGCGGCCCACATATCCGATCGGGCAGTGTTTACTTGCCAGGCTGGCAACGCTGGGTCTCTGAAGCGATCAGAAGCCTCTGATCGCTTCAGAGGCCAGCGTTCCCAGTGACGCAGTGCGCAGATGATGTCATCCGCGACGAGCGGAGCCTTCGCCTGCTGCTCTGGATCTAATTAGATCCGGTCAGCGGCAGCGTCTGCGCGGGACGGCGGAGGTGATGACGGCGTAGACTGGAGCGGTGCCCAGCGGCCGTCGTGAAAAAAGGTAAGTACGACAGGTGAGTGGGATCTGTTTTATCCTGGGAGGGGGCACAGAATCAGGGGCATTACTGGAGGGCACAACAGAAGGGGCATTACTGGGGCACTACTAAAGGCATTACTGGGGCGCTTTGCATAAGGGGCACTACTGGGGGGCTCTGCATAAGGGGCACTACTGGGGGGCTCTGCATAAGGGGCACTACTGGGGGGCTCTGCATAAGGGGCACTACTGGGGGGCTCTGCATAAGGGGCACAAATTCTGTGGGCATTGCAAAAGGGGATATAATACAGGGGGGCATTGCATAAGGGGCACTGCATTGTCTTTGTTTTTTCGTTTTTTTAGTAATAAACCTTTCAAAATTGCATATAAAAGACACTTTTTGTTGCGGCCCCCACACTCGTAGACCTTGAATATTCGGTCCAGTTGGTATTTTGAGTTTGACATGCCTGTTCTAAACCTTTGTCCTAGCCTAGTAGAAAAATCTGAGGTTACTGCCTTACTACTGACAAGAAATCCTGTGAGCTCAGAAATGAAACATACTACTCTTATTCTTACTAATGCTGGCCATACACGCTGCAATTATCGGGACGATCCGCCCGATATCGGCGGATCGCCGCGATAATTGTAGCGTGGGGGGGGGCGACCGAGGGTTAAATATTGCTTGGTCGGGCATGCTGGATTGTCCAGCATGCCCGTCCGATGCGATATTTACCCGGTAACTGTCGGCCGCATCGGGCAGTGTATGCCCAGCGCATCCGACAGACAGACATTTCCTGTGTTCCTTCCTACGGAAGGAACAGGGAAATGTCTCCTCCCCCGTGGGCGGAGCGCGGATGTCGGGCTATACACTGAGATTTCTCTCACAGTGTATGCCGCGGACATCTGCGGCTGGCAGCCGGCCAGATAAAATGTCTGTCGGTCTGACAGACATTTTATCTTGCCGTGTATGGCCAGCATAAGATGTTCATTTGAGCTGCCCCTAAAACCTGAAATAAATATGGAACAAGGAGTTACAACTAGGTATTGCCATTCTGCATTGACAAGTGGGTGACTAGGGAAAATGATGTCATGCATAATGGTGCTGGGAGAGGCCTGGAAATAGTTGCCAGGACCCATTGCATTGAATGGTGAACTCCCCAGCCTGGAGCAATGTACTCCATTCACAGTTCTCCTTAATATAAGTAGTCTGACAAGCTAGCCGGGAGTGTGGAGCTGAAGCTATTTTTTATTTGTACTTCCAGAGAATTCACATCCCTCAGCTGCTAAATGTCAAACACGGGTAAAACAGTGTGCTGCTGAGAACCACAGCGACATTTAGCAGAGACCTAGGGATGGGGCCCGCGTCTGTCAGGCCTCCTGAGTAAGTTCGGTCAGGATCATGCAAGCTGCCCCCACACGTAGCACATAGCGTTATTTTACACGATTTGGCTGATATCGACAAATCGTGACGACAAATCATGCAAAATATGGGCAAATCGTTGAGTATCCACTCTCGATCAAGATGCCAATGCGCGTCCACCGCTTGTCGTACATCGCATCTTCAGATCTGCTGTGCTGTAGGGCAGATTTGCCATTCTGGGACACAATGCACTGGATGCACGATAGATCTTAAGTCAGATTGGACATTTTTTATTACTCCAAATCGTGTGTAGGACTGCCGGGGGAGAGTTCATGGGAAATCGCACACATCGTGGGATCGTGTGCAGATCGCTATGTGCGTGGGCACCTTCAGACTGGCATTTTTCTTAGTCAAAAGTGGATCAAGCATTTTGGCATTTTTAGCCTTTGCACCATTTTCAGGCATGCTCAGCTCAGAAGAACATTATGGCGGCGATTCAATCGTTTTCGTCGTCGGCACTGACTTATGGGCGCCCAAAGGAGCAATTGAAACGTTACTCCATTTGCACGTTTCTGCTCGCATCCCTCTGAAGTGGCGATTAGAAATGAGCGATAAGTCCGTGGGATGGGCACCCTAACCAGGACTTTAAATGGGTTTAGTCATGCAATGCGCTTAAAACCGGTCTATTTGGGCGCAACAAGTTTGATAATTAATGTGCGCCCTAACAATTGAATTGCTACATTGGGCTTCATTAGCATGCCTAGTAAAACAACTGGATCGCCCCCTGTGTGTTTGATATTTAAGTTGTATTATCTTGATTGTTAAAAATGTTAGAGTTGTGGGCTAAAAAAAGCATGTATACATTACCCCAGAAGTTCCCAAACTCCACGTTTTAAGTATATCCATGCTTGACCACAGGTGACATGATACCTCAGTCAATTTGATTAACCATCTTGGACTCAAGCATGGATATCCTTAAAATCTGGACTGTAATGACGAAGTTTGGGAACCTCTGCATTACCCTATATATCTGTGTATATAATAAACACACGTTTTGGGGGTATTCTGGTTTTTCTTACCCAGTGTAATAAGTATATAACAAAGCAGTGTTTCACTATAAGCATTTGAGGACTGAGGAATTCCGTGATGATCACTCCAGCTTGCCAAAACATGAAATTGGTAAATAAATGGATATTTGTTGGAGTTGGAACTATAAATGAATCAAATATAGATGGCACATTATCGCTGACCCATCGGAATGGAATGAAGCGTCTGGACAATTAAAGTCTAATGATCGTGCAACCGGTACACATGGCAAATGCTATGAATAGGTCAGTCTGCCTTCTCATATCAACATTGCAATGAGTGTGGAGTGACAATTCCGGATTATTATGTTTTGGGAATTTTGAAAGAGTTGGACTGTAAAGTGCGCGCTCATCTACCCTCACCGCTACATTACACATATACCAGGGCTTGACAAATTTTTCGATAACCTAGGACCCAGGATGAAAGTGTAGGAGCCAGACACCCCCCCCCCCTTTCCCCCGGGGCAGCATTACTGAGCACCTACGCCCCTGACAACCAACCCCGATGGCAACACCACTAACGGGGTACCCTAGGAAAACCACCCTCCCACACCCACATTAGTGAGCAGCTAACCCCCCTCTCCAGGCAACCAACCCCCAGAAAGACCACCCCTCCGCAAAATATAAAAAACAGGCAAGCAAAGCCACCGACGGCAGTCGCCGAACCAGAGAGTGGTGGGCCCAGATGCAAGAATATGCTTTGGGCACCCCTATGCAGTGCCCCCAGGAGAGGTCCCCCTATGCAATGCCCCCAGTAGTAGTCCCCCCTATGCAGTGCCTCCAGTAGTAGTCCCCCCTCTGCAGTGCCCCCAGTAGTAGTCCTCCCAGTAGCAGTCCCCCACTAAGCATTGCCCTTAGTAGCACCCCCCCATACAGTGCCCCCAGTAGCGGTCACCCCCTCCTATGTAGTGCCCCCAGTAGCTGTCCCCCGAGTAGTTCCCCTTATACAGTGCCCCCAGTAGTAGCCCACCCTATGCAGTGACCCCAGTAGTAGTCCCCACTATGCATTTTCCCTAACAGCGGCCCCACCCTGTACAGTGCCCCCCCCCCATACAGTGTCCCCAGTAGCGGCCACCCCCACCTATGCAGTGCCCCCACAGTTGCAGCCACCCAAACTATGCAGAACCCCCACAGTGTCCCTAGTAATGGCCATCCCTCCCCCTATGCAGTGCCCCCAGTAGCAGTCCCCATGTCCCCCTATGCAGTGCCCCCAGTAGTAGTCCCCACTAAGCATTGCCCTTAGTAGCTCCCCCCCATACAGTGCCCTAGTAACATCCCCCCCTTATACAGTGCCCCAGTAACATCCCCCCCTTATACAGTGCCCCCAGTAGTGGTCCCCATATACAGTGCCCCCAGTAGTGGTCCCCATATACAGTGCCCCCAGTAGTGGTCCTCCTATGTAGTGCCCCCAGTAGCTGTCCCCCCAGTAGTAGTTCCCCCTATACAGTGCCCCCAGTAGTAGTCCACCCTATGCAGTGACACCAGTAGTAGTCACCACTATGCATGTTCCCTAGCAGCGGCCCCACCCTGTACAGTGCCACAGTATTGGCCCCCCATACAGTGTCCCCAGTAGCGGCCACCCCCACCTATGCAGTGCCCCCACAGTTGCAGCCACCCAAGCTATGCAGAGCCCCCACAGTGTCCCTACTAATGGCCATCCCTCCCCCTATGCAGTGCCCCCAGTAGTGGCCACCCTACCTCCACCCCCCCCCCCATGCAGTGCCCCTTAAAAAAAAAAAAAACACAACTTACCTGATCCACGCTCCTGCCGACGACCGCCACAGTCCACTCCTCCAGGTCCGCTCTGCACTATGGGAGAGACGTCATCACCTGCTGCGGGGTGAGCCGAAAGGTGGAGCTCATGAGTGAGCTCCAACCGGCTCACTCCGTGAACGACGCAGCAGCCAATTAAGAGTCTGTCTGACTCATCGGCTGCTATAACAAACATACAGCCGGCGGCTGTGCGTTTGTTACTCTGTAGTGTGGACCACGCTCGCGGTCTGCACTACAGGGCCCGGGGATTGCTGAAAATCTGGTCGCCAGGCAGCCAAATTTGGTCGCCATGGCGACCTGGCCCCCGGGTTTCGTCGAGCCCTGGCTTCTACTGCCTGCTGATTTATGGCTTATATAAATAAGAACAATTAAAAGTAGAAAAGACTCTTAAGGAGAACATACTAGCAGAATACAGAGAGGACTGCTGTGATCTTCATAGACTCCCTACACAAATCTTAAGTGTAAGGGAAACGGTTTCAAATGGATTCACAGGAATACTTCTAAGTTCTAGCAATTGAATATTAAACATTAAAGACCCAGGGGGAGATGTACTAAGCCTGGGAGAGAGATGAAGTACCAGCCAATCAGCTCCTGACTCATTTTCAAACAGACTGTAAAGTGACAGGAGCCGATTGGTTGGTACTTTATCTCTCTCTAGGGCTTAGTACATCTCCCCCATAGAGTGCAACAATTAAAAAAATGTAAAAAAAAGGGCAACAATGCAGCCAAAACAGTTATCTCATGTATAACGAAGGGATGGATAGTGATCTTACAACCATGGAGTATATATTAGAGAGACAGATATTGTGCTTGATTATACCGCATACACTGTTATTCACATAATCCGGTTACACTGGTGTATTGTTTGAGCCAAGCAATTTGTCATATAGCCAATTACATTTGTGTGCACTGAACTATGTTTTAATCTCCCTATACCTAGTTTATGTTGATCATATTCTGTGTCTGCCATTCTGCCATATGGTGTCTGTGTGTACACATTAGGGGTTTCTGGGTTTCAGCACAGTACATGTAAGCGTTATTTTCTAAATGGGCTACGCAACTATACATGCAGAACCAGCGCTATCAGTGGGGGTAACCTAGGAAAGCACCACACACACACACCTAATTCACCAAGCAGTGTGCCTTAACCCCTTCTTACCCACCAGAGACATGGAGGAGCAGCAGCTAGCAGTTTCAAGTGTAAGAAATGCCGCTTCCCTTATATGTCAGCGTCCGGCTCTCCTGTGGGGGTGCAGTTGAAGCTTAAAGCACAGGATGAGTGACATTATGTCACTCCTGATTCAGAGGTGCATGCTAACTACACACAACGCTGATTTACACGCAGAATTGGATGCAAGAGCCAAGGATTTCAATGGTAGTTACTGGGAGGTAACATGAGGGTGGCCAGATGCAGTGTAGTTGCGGACGTGCCGTTGACAGCGACTGTGTAGTAGCGCTGGCACAGGACGCCATGTTCAGCTGGAGAAATTGCAGCTCCCATAGGGTTGCTGTAGGCTTTCATGTTGCAACCGATGGGGCATCTAAGTACTCAATGAGACGTATAAGCACTGCTGCCTGTGAGGGTCTCATTAGGAATAGAATCGGTTGCAGCATTAGCATAAAGATGCCGCCACAGCTTTATGCACCTCTGAATCAGGTCCTCTGAGTTTTAGGCAGCCCCATACCACTGGTGGGTTTGGATGATGTAGTGTACACAGAAAAACAAACTGCATAACTAGCATTTGTAGCCATGTGTGACATTAGCAAACAGCAGCTTTCCACTCACAAGAGAAATAAGTGCCATAATATTTTGGAGTATTTTTCTGCTGGCGGAAAAATTACTGTCTGAAAAAACGCTACATGATATTCAAGTCTGGAGAAACCAGTAATTGAACAAAAGCTGGGTACACACCTGGGCAACATATCCGCTGACCCAGGTATGTGCAGACCGAGCGGCCAATTGGTAAGACACTTACCAATCTTGCCCCACCCAGTTGAGATGTCAGTCACTGCAGCAAGTGTACGGGCAGTCGGCGGGTCGCCCCTACAAACAGCCAGACGTGCGGATACATCTGCAAGATATATCGGCATCAAATTTACTGCAGGTCAAACGCAATATGTCTGTACACACCCGCCGATGCACAATACAATATGATGTTCTTTAGCTAATTAAACGACATATTGCATAATGTGTACCCTGCCTAAGACAGTCAAATAGAATATCAAGGCTTTGGTAACACCTAAACAATTGAGGGCCTCATTCAGAGTATGCCACAACTTTGCTACATGAACTTAAACATAAAAGAAGATACATGCTGCTAAAACACCAAGAATGTGGCTACATTCATTCAGATAAGCCTTAGAAGGCCCATCGCTAATGCCAGCAAGCAGCACCAGACTGGGCGAGTCACACTAACTGCATAATGGTCTACCACAGAGGTCACAAGGCCTCAGCCTGGTCATTATGGAGTTATATTCCCTTTGAGGGAAACAAAGTCTCACCAGGAAAAATGGACCTCTCTCAAACAGGAGTGCCTTCCAACCGTCCGTGCACTAGAAAAGTCCGCTGAGGAGCACTGCTTTCTGCCAAGCTGCGCCTCACCTGTGGGAAGGAAGGACCTCAAGAAAATTGCATTCCAACAAAATTAATAGAAAAACATAAATTAAGTTAGTCAGGTGGGTGGAGATCACAACTGGAAAAGAGGAAGATGGAAGCTCTTCATCCTGTTTATAGACGGCCTACAAACCCCTCGCACCAACACCTAATAGGCTAACTAATGGTGCGTACACACGGTACGGTCAGCAATAACGATATCGCTGACATTGTCCTGCACCTTCCCGATGCGCTGGATGATAGTTATCTTTCATCTAGCACACCACCAACGACCTGCGATCAACGTTTGCGGGTCCCTATGTAACCTGTTCAAGATCGACCAGGTTAGCCTGCATGCACGGGTGATGGTCGATATAGTTATCGACCATACGTAACCGCGCATCGCTGGGCAACAAAAAATGAACGATCTGAACGATATAGTTATCGTTCATATTGTGCATTTTCATCGTACTGTGAGTACGCACCATAACCTCATCATTCAACACTGTAAATCTAAAGCAAACCAATCCCCTTTTATCCCCCTAACCCACCTAACAATTCATTCCACAATAAACCAGGGTGCTTATATATCCTCAAACTTATTTAAGCATTCGGCTACTTTAGTGGCTAATCACATATAGTACTTTTGTACACTTAGCATTAACTACATTGTATCATTAAACTTAAGTGATATAATCAAGTTTGATCAAAGACTATGTGGGGACAGCCAATCACAGCAGTTTTCTCAAGTACCAGCTAATCAGAGGGATGCTGCCCTGGCTGACTATTCCCAGATGCTGCGGCTCTACCTGGAGCTTCATCTTACAAGGTTTTGTTGTTTTGGGTTATTTTACTCATGGATTTCTTCTAGAAGAAAAGAAGATCCTGAAAGGTAAAGAGAGTTTTATTTTAAAGTATTTTTGTACAGCATTTGTGGTTATTTTAATATGTGGGCCTACAGATCCCAATAGGCCCTCGCTGTCAGAGCATGCTGGCGATTGTGGTAGCCATGAATATGCATAACCAAGGCATCAATAGTTGGTGTGGCTTGCAGTCTAACCCAGTAAACTAAAGTCTTTGTTTATTACTTTTCATTTGTTATGCCTATCTCCACAGCACACGGGGAATCGGTATGATTTACCGCCAGACGCATGTCCTGCTGTTAGAATCCCGACAACAGCTTCCCGACATGGGTGAAAATCCCGATCGTCCCTAAGGTAAGTATTGGCTAACCCAATTCCCTCCCTTAGGGAATCCTAACCCTAATCTTCCCTCCCCCCAGTGCCTAAACCCAACTCCCCCCTTCCCTGCCGCCTAAACCTGAGGGCCTGATTCAGAGCCGGACGCTCTGACAAGAGCGCTCGCTCTGAATCAGGGCCCTCCTACCTATTATTGGAGCGGCCTCCTGGCCACTCGCATAGCTGTGGGTGACCACCCACAGCTTATACGAGCGGCCAAAAAGATGGTCGCGATGGTCAAGACCATCGCGACCATCGGGCTTGCAACGAGACCCTGCGGTAGGGTCTCGCTGCCGCAAGCCCAGGAGTGCTTTTGGCTCTATCGGAGCCAAAAGCACTCCCACTGACATCACGTGATGTCAGTGGGGCCGGACCCAGACGGTAGGCGTTCCTATGGGAACGCCTCCGTCTGGGCAGTCACGCCCCTGGCACGCCCACCAAAGGAGGCGTGCTGTCACTCACCATCGACAGCACACCCCCTTTGGTGCGAGACCCATAGCGACGGCTTGGCTGTCGCTATTAGGGTCTCGCGCATGCGCACGACGGAGCTCCCTCAGTCATGCGCACTAGGGCACCATCGACCCGCTTGCGAGCGGGTCTGAATCAGGCCCTAAGTCCCCCGGGGGGGGTGCCTAACCCTAACTCCCCCTTCCCCTAGCCTAAACCTAACCTCCAGGGGGGGTTGCCTAACACCAAGTCCCCCCCGGGAACCTTAAACCTAACCCCCCCCCCTACAGCTATCCGCGCTCGGCGTCCCTTCGATCGGGATGCCGGACGCCAGTCTCCCGGCGTCGGTAAAATGACAGGCGTCTAGATTTAGACGCCTGTCATTTAACCCTCGCCGGTATTAAGCAGTTGGGAGGCCTTGCACATCCTTACGTTAAATCAATTGTATACCTCAGATTCCCTTCAGAGCTGCATTTTATACTCAAAGATGAACTTACAGTATTGTCCGCCTTTAAATTAGGCACTGAATGAGTGGTCACTTATTTAGTTTAGTATATACATACAGTACATATGTACACACTGGTGACTAGGTCATATCCCGGAAACTTCCAGCCCACGAGACACTGATCAGGATGGGAGGACAGAGCCGACAAATTGGAATGTTCTGCTAAACTCGAGACAGTTAGAAAGTTTCCTGTCCAGATTCTTCTAGTGCAGTTTCCAAAATAAAAGTAGATATCTAATTGCTATGCACAACAGCACTTTTTATCACCAGATTTTATGAAAATCCTCATAATGTCCACAAACTGATTCTGATGCCAAAAAGCCACTTTGATGATAAAAGCTTATAATGATTAAAACTGAATTTCATGCAGTGATTTAGACTAAAATAATTGTCATTTTTAAATAAAACGCCATATAGCCAAATCATTGAAGCCAAATGCTATAACACTAATACAGATATAGAAAAATGTCAAGTACATGTATGCATTCTGCATATTTTTCACGTATGTGAAACTTTTCTTTAACAAGCTTACGTAAGTAAACATGACCTTACATAGCTGCCTAGTCATCCATGAAACAAGTTCGTTTACAACAGAAGTTTCTGTTACCAGTGAAATAATTTTTCACAGATGCGGTGCTGAAAGCATGATATCCATTATGTTACTGTCCCTGCAAGTAGCGAGGTTATGCACATGTCCTTGTCCATATATATATATATATATCTCCACTGTTATCATTTTGACAGTCTATTACTAGAATCTGACCAGTGAGTCCTACTGAAGTTAGTAAATAGGTGGTGCCTGGTAGTACAACCTGAACCGAGCAGCTGAGTCTTCCTATGGAATAGAACCAAGCCCCATTGCTCAAGAAACATAAAATTTTGCTGATTGAAGTCACTAGTAACAGAACTATTTTTAAGGTTCAACAATTTTAGAACAGAATTTTACTGTTATACATAGAAATTTTGGAAAAGTCATTTCAGCTGACCTGGAGGCAGGGTATCCGTACCCTGGAAACCCACCTCTAAAAGCAATATAAATCTGTCCTGGGTTCCCTACCTCCATAAGATAAATAGAACTCTGCCCTGGGTACCGCACCGCCAATAGAAAAATAACTGACAAAAAAGTGGCTCCTCAGCTGAATTAGAGAGTAAACTTTCATAACTTACCTTTCAGGGAACCTTTCATTTCTTATTAAAAAAGAAAAACACTACTGCAGCTACATAACTCAGAGAAAATATAAAGATTTAAAAAGAAAAAATACATCAGTAAGTTTAACCAAAACAAAAATTTGATTTTAAACCCACTAATTGTAAAAGGTATTGTATGAGGTAACTTACAAAACCCGAGATCATCAATGGCATATACTGTACTACAAAGCCAGGTGAAAACGTAGGATATTAGATGGGATGGGGGTTCCATATATTCTAGAAATGTGTGATTCTTTTCCTAGCTATGTTCCTTTAATTACTGAATACCCCTAAACGTTTAGCAGCAGTCACGTCCCTGTCATCTGCCCGATTCTTCTTCTTCTTCAAAAATTAAAAAAAAAAAAAAAAAAATTAAATTTCAAAATGCTCTCATAATAGGTCAAGAAAATACTGAAATTATTTTATTGGTTTATTTTTCAACTTAGCCACTTGCTGCAAATGTTAATGATAGGGAGAAGTGGGTCCCACAGTGTATTCTAGTGTAGTAGTAGTGGTAGAGAAAAAAGAAAGCCCCCCCCCCCCCCTTTGTACTGTATAACTTTTTAAGCAAGAAATTAAAATGACTTTTTTTTTTAACACACTACCATATCTTAATAAAAGGAGAACTAAAACCGGATGATGACAACATCGGCAAGTTCCTGTGTTAAAAATTTTCGGGGAGCATTAACAAAATAAATAAATGTATTTAACTAAATTTAATTCCTCGAATGAAGGGTTGTGGGTCAGAGGATCCAAGATCTCAAGCAAGGTTAGTGGGGTAGATCTTGTTTCAGACAGCAAAAAAAAAAAAATAGTACTCCACTCTTCTCTAATACAAATTTGCATAATATCATTGTATTTGGGTGCAATGGGGCGTATTTAATCCTCCACAATGTACTGCCACAATGTCTGGTTATGCACCTTACAGTAATGAACATTTGCTAATTTTCCTGCACATCTCTATGGGGTGCGAGGAAAAACGAGTGACAATACATCACCGCAGAGTGCCTTCATCAAAGAGAACAGAATCGGCCCCTATGCACATTTTAACAGATTAAAATCACACTGTTTAAGTATTTTCAGAATTGAAAAAAGTATAGCCTAAATAGCATTAAAAGTTTTTGTACAAAAAAAAATAAAAAATTTCCAATTAAACTCCTTTCATTCTGCCACCTGAGACTGCTGCCTCATTATAAGCACACCCCTGGAAAGTGGATAATAAGTAACTGTCTGTGTATCAAACTATCAGAAACTATAATTGTAATAAAAATAAAGTTATTAATTATTATTACTAGCTGAAGTACCCGGCATTGCCCGGGTTCAAATCTTCAAGTTAGGCATCCCAGAACAATCCATCCAGTGAAAGGTCAGAATAGGCTCCCCGGGTCAGCGTACACCAACGGAAGGTCCGACCGGGACCGCAACCCCCTAGTATGTCTTCTGGGATCCAATGTTACCATTCTGTAAAGTTTTCATCCAAATCCATCCATTGGAAGGCTCAAAACAGGCTCCTCAGGTCAAAGTTCTGCCCGGCGTACATCAATGGGAGGTCTGACCGGGATCCTAACCTCTCTAAAACCTGGTCAGGATCCAACTGGAACACCTCACATTGGTTTCATCCCAATCGGTGCAGGAGTGTCCGAATGCATAACCGGACAGAGAAACAAATAATCAAAACAAGCCAATTAATTTTATATACAAGACTATTAATATTAGTACAGGTAGTAGTAGTATCATCATCCCTTATAGGACACCACAAGGTGTCCACAGTGCCTTACAGCATGCATAAAGAGGAACAGTATGAACACACACACACAAAAAAAACCCCCACAACATGATTTACATTACAAAACATTGTTGCATCAGCAGTCATCAGACCAAAATACTCAGCTGGGCGGCCATACCCAAAGGTTTGGTGGTGTTGTTGAGTGAGGAGATGGTATAAGTGAAGGAAGGAAAAAACACAAGAGGGATCTTATAATCTAAAAAGGGACAAACAATGGAGGAAGGAGCTTGGTGCAGTGGGTTAGGATGAGAGTTGGAAAGCTATGATAAAGAAGTGGGTCTTGAGGGCCCATTTGAAATTTTGTAGAGAAGTGAAAAGTCTGTTAGGGAGAGAGTTCCAGTGGTAGGGAGCAGCAGACACAAAGTTTTGGCAGGCGGGAGTGGGAGGAAGTAATCAGTTGGGAGAAGAGGCAGCGTTCATTTGTGAAGCAAAGTGGGCAGGCGGGCAGGCGAAAGAAGGGAGATCAGGTCAGATGTAAATAGGAGAGGATTGGATGAGGGCTTTCCAAGCATGTGAAGAGTTTGACTTTGGTACTGAAGGGGAAGGTGAGCCAACGTAGCGCTTGTAGGAGAAGGGAGGCAAATATAGTACAATTGGAGATAAGAGGAGTTGGGAGCATCATTGAGGACAGAGAGGTGAGAGACAGGGAGGCTAAATGAGATAAGGTTACGGTAGTCCAGCCTAGAGATGATCAGTGAGTGGATGAGGGTCTTATTGTTTTAACTAGGAGAGAAGTGAACTTTAAGTTATGTCAAATATACAGACACGTGCTAGTTTACTAAGAGCTCACTTTCATTAACATATTTACTGAGAGACCAGCCATCCCAGGTCTTCCATTACAGTGCATTAACCATACACACTTTTCAAGTCATGATAGTTATGAAACATCTCTCTCATGCGCACCCAGACATGCAGCGGGTCCAGGAATCGGCAAGTGTGTACACACTTGCCAATGACGGGAGCACTGGCGCAACAGCGGGGGCCATGCTGCATTCGGCAGCATGGCCCCCGCTAACAATATTTCCCGTCGGATCTGGATGGAGCAAGCATGGTCAGCGACATAGCGGGTACACACTGCCAGATGTGGACGATATGTCGTCCGAGCCGCCGGATCAGACAACATATAGTCTACTGTGTACCCAGCTTTAAACTGAATGTATTCACGTCCTTCATAGGTGAAGGATCACATATTAGCATTCAGTACGTGGGAAATTGGGACAGATATTTTAGAAGTGTATTGTGCCGGTAGATGGCGGGCAGATATTATTGTGACAGGTAATAAAGGATACAATATTGGTCATAATAAGCCCCATCATAAGTTGTGAAAAGACTAATTTAGTTCCAAAATCAATCACTAAAAATGATACCAGAAGTGGCGTGAGCAGCATAAACTTCATCAATGATCATTCTCTAGTAGTAGAGTATACCAATAAGATTTTAAATAGATTGAACAGTGATAAGTATATGGTTAGCTGTTTAAATGAGTACATGCATAGGTGTGCTTTCTCATCTAGCCCCGATATGCCTGGCGTGAGTGAGTATAAATGCATCAACCGACAGCTGGAAGTTAATCAAAATTTGGGGATACTCAGGAAAACACATAAAAGTGCACCCAGTTCAATCAAATGAACTATGTGGAATGCATGCCGAAGCCTACCTATATTATACGTAATTACAGATATGTCAAACTATAACTGCTGGGCTGAATGGTATTACATTTGGTTACCCAAGCCCGAGAACCTGAATTTACTGTGCCAAAAGACATTATAAGAGCACAAACCTCCAGTAACCATAACTCCTTCCAACATTCAGACCACATGCTGCTTGCAATTCGTACAGAGCCCTGTGCAATGCAGAGCTTTCACACCCCTAAGGTGGTTTTCTTGAAAAGTCAAGCATAATATGGATATACAAGTCAGTCATTTCCTTATAAAGCATCAGGATGTGTGAAAGAAAAATTTTTATTGTGGCTGCAAATTAAGTTTTTTTTCACTAAAACAGATTTTGCAAGTTATAATAATATTTCTGGACTAATTGAAAATTAAGGGGCCTATGTACAAAGAATGATGCAAATTTTTTTCAATGTACATCACAGCGGGGATGGTAATTTTTATTAAATGTTTATCCCTGCACTGTACTAAATGTTACCGCTGCTTCTGTGAGTTACATCCTAAGGGTATCAGTGGAATCTCACAGTTTTGAAAGACTCTTCCTGTGAAACTGACACTACACATGCCTCTCCAGTGAACATGTCTCCATAGGCATAATGCGATTTACACCATCTGAGGATGGTATAAACCAACGGGGCCAAACATAGGAGTCAGCCTGCAATCTCCATTGATAATATTGGAGATTGCGGTCTGCAGCGGTAGTTAGCCTTTTGCAGATTTCTGCTAATCTCCTGCATTTGGCTGTTCTTACATAGCGGCGATACATAAAGATGCAGAAACTGCAGTTCCTGCATAATATGATGAAAACCCTGCTTGATAAATAGGCCCCCCAAGTCTTATTTATTTTTATATATAATTGCTTCAAGCAACAATTGTGTTTCTCTCAGAAATGTTTGCAGCATCTCTCCAAGGCCTATTGGTTTGCTCATTCATATATAGAAATATTTGTTAATTTGCTTCATAGTCCGAAGCTAATAGCTATATATAAAATGGTATTTATACAATACACCATTTAATGTACTGGTCACATATAGATGATATAGCCTGTGCCCTATGCCTTAGTGAGGTCACTAGTTCTAGTGAAATGACTGAATACGCGAAATAATACAATATAAAAAGGTCTGCTTCCAGAGTGTGTAGGCAAAGGTACACTTCAACAATGACCTATATGAAATTAAAGTAAATTATTTGCCTTAATGAAGAGAAAACTTCCGTTAGCAACACGACACAAAGGGCCAATGATAAATCAGACAGTGATTCATTTATATTACTAGGGAGATTCAATCTAAATTACAGAGTATGTTAAATTATTGTTTTCATTATTCTGCTTGTGAGTACATGATTTACTGTGTTGCCATCTTATATAATTAAGT
The DNA here is from genome assembly GCA_031769625.1 of Taudactylus pleione. Classification (NCBI taxonomy): domain Eukaryota; kingdom Metazoa; phylum Chordata; class Amphibia; order Anura; family Myobatrachidae; genus Taudactylus; species Taudactylus pleione. The sequence goes on from JAUIMM010000128.1 coordinate 14,521,190, forward strand.
ATATTTTGCTAACATATTGTACAATAATCCTATTATTTAGTTACTTGTAGCAACAGAGTTTAGCAGGAAGTATTGTATGTTAAAGCAAACTTTATTATCCAATAGCATTAAAAAAAAAAAAAGACACAGACCAAACATTTCTTGAAACCTGGTATAGAAAGTCCACCCACTTAGAGGCTATAGCAGCACAAGCGACTTTTCCGTCACGCAATTGTGCAATTAATTGCTGATAACTAATTGCGTAGCCTGTGATTAATGGATCCCTATGAGGCGAGTTACACAGTCTAAAAGTTTTATGGGTAGCTTATCCCTAAGGAATCAACTGCTTATAGATGTTACAATTTCTTTCATAGAAACCTAAGTCTGGTATACATAGTCTAGCCGGCCCATTTTTTTATTTTTTATTTTATTTTTGGAGGAAGAAGGAGGTTTTGTTTTCCTTTCAGTATAATATTTTCTAAGTCTTAACAATATCCATATGTTTGTCCCATGTATTCTTGAATTCTTTTACTAAATGAGTACCCGCCACAACTGCTGGGAGACTATTCCATATAGCCAACACCCAATCTGTAAAAACATTTTTCCTTATAATCTTACAGCCTGCCTTCCCCACTTGAAGTCAGGGTGTGTTCCTATGTTTTAGAAAAAATACTGCCTTCTTAAACTTTATTAATATTTCTACATATTGAATTTGGATAATTATATAATACTGCTAAATATCTAACCCATACACAGCAAGAGCCGAAGCCCCTCGCATGCAGCTCCCACTGGTACCAGGGAGATGCTGTTAGGAAACTTACATTCCTAGGGGCTCTCGCACACCTGCCCTTAATTAGTTAACCATACAAAGTACCTGGACAGCGCTAGAAGACTTTTTTCCATAGCTGTCACTGGGAAAAAAAATTGTATTAAGCAACATCACAAAGCTACCTATGAAAAGGGATAGGAATGGAGAGGGAGAGGCACATAGAGATAGGGGAGAGACAGTGACAAAGGGAGGCAGACAGATGGGGGAAGAGAAAGGCACAGACAAAGGGAGGGAGAGGGAGAGAGAGAGAGAGACACACAGAGACACAGAGAGAGAGAGAGAGACACACAGAGAGAGAGAGAGAGAGAGAGAGAGAGACACACAGAGAGAGAGAGAGAGAGAGAGAGAGAGAGAGACACACAGAGAGAGAGAGAGAGTGACACAGAGAGAGAGAGAGAGAGAGAGAGTGACAGAGAGAGAGAGAGAGAGAGAGAGAGAGTGACACAGAGAGAGAGAGAGAGAGAGACACAGAGAGAGAGAGAGAGAGAGAGAGACACAGAGAGAGAGAGAGAGAGAGAGAGACACACAGAGACACAGAGAGAGAGAGAGAGACACACAGAGAGAGAGAGAGAGAGAGACACACAGAGAGAGAGAGAGAGAGAGAGAGAGAGACACACAGAGAGAGAGAGAGAGACACAGAGAGAGAGAGAGAGAGAGAGAGAGAGACACAGAGAGAGAGAGAGAGAGAGAGAGAGAGACACAGAGAGAGAGAGAGAGAGACACAGAGAGAGAGAGAGAGAGAGAGAGAGACACAGAGAGACAGAGAGACAGAGAGACAGAGAGACAGAGAGACAGAGAGACAGAGAAACAGAGAAACAGAGAAACAGAGAAACAGAGAAACAGAGAAACAGAGAAACAGAGAAACAGAGAACAGAGAAACAGAGAAACAGAGAAACAGAGAAACAGAGAAACAGAGAAACAGAGAAACAGAGAAACGGAAACCTACAATACTGGCCACAACAGTTAGCAACCCAGAGAATGTAAGGTCTGAAATACTTGTACTACTGTATAAATAATTATGACAACATAGCTTCACTCTTTCTACTGCTACAGCCATGGCCAAAAGTTTTGAGAATGAAAACCAATACTTGTGTCACAGTCTGCTGCTTGTGTTTTTAGACCTTTTTATCAGATGTTACTATGGTATACTGAAGTAAATTACAAGCATTTCATAAGTGTCGAAGGCTTTTATTGACAATTACATTAAGTTTATGCAAGAATCAATATTTGCAGTGCTGACCCTTCTTTTTCAAGACCTCTGCAATTCTCCCTGGCATGCTGTCAATTAACTTCTGGGCCACATACTGACTGATGGCCGCCCATTCTTGCCTAATCAATGCTTGGAGTTTGTCAGAATTTGTGGGTTTTCGTTTGTCCACCCGCCTCTTGAGGATTGACCACAAGTTCTCAATGGGATTAAGGTCTGGGCAGTTTCCTGCCATGGACTCAACATTTTGATGTTTTGTTCCCCAAGCCACTAAAGCTGCGTATCCACTAGCAAACATTAACGAGAGATTGCACGATTAGGACATCGTAAATCGTGCAATCGCTCATTAATCGTGCACTATAATGTCGGAAACGACAAGCGATGCGTGTTCCCGCTGGTCGTTTCCGACATCAATCATCGGCTGAACATGCCGGGCAATCTGTTGATAACGACAGATAGGCCATGTTCAGCCATGATGGAGGGTGCCTACACTGAACGACTAATCGTTCAGTGTAGGCACTGTAGGGAATGGGGAACGATGGTACGATTACGATGTCGCAATCGTACTGTCATTGCCTTATCTGCTAGTGGATGTGCGCCTTTAGTTGTCACTTTTGCCTTATGGCAAGGTGCTCCATCATGCTGGAAAAGGCATTATTCATCACCAGACTATTCTTGGATGGTTGGGAGAAGTTGCTTTTGGAGGATGTTTTGGTGCAATACTTTATTCATGGCTGTGTTCTTAGGCAAAATTGTGCGTGATCCCACTCCCTCGGCTGAGAAGCAACCCCACACATGAATGGTCTCAGGATGCTTTACTGTTGGCATGACAAACTCCTAGCATTAATTAGGCAAGCATGGGCGGCCATCAGTCAGTATGTGGCTCAGAAGTTGATTGACAGCATGCCAGGGAGAAATGCTGAGGTCTTAAAAAAGAGGGGTCAACACTGCAAATATTGATTCTTTGCATAAACTTAATGTAATTGTCAATAAAAGCCTTTGACACTTATGAAATGCTTGTAATTTTACTTCAGTATACCATAGAAACATCTGACAAAAAGTTCTAAAAACACTGAAGCAGCAGACTTTGTGTAAACCAATACTTGTGTCATTCTCAAAACTTTTGGCCATGGCTGAAGTACCAATTATTATACAACCATTCTGCTGCTTTTTACATTGCTTATCTCCATATAATCTGAATCTATAAAGCTGACCATACACTAGACCTACTTTCATTCAACCATAAATCTAGTTGGTTGGAATGAAAATCTGGTAACGAATGGAAGCAAATGACAACCAGTCATTTACTCCCAAAGCCCCGAAAACGCAAAAAACTGTTGTTCAGACAAGGGGCATCCCACATATTGCATGCGATACAACCCACCATTTATTGCATGCATAGCAGAGTTTATTACCACTGTATGTGTGTACAATTGCAATTAAAAATGCAAAGGAGAGCTCTTCCAATAAGAGGAGTTCTTTGCGTTGTAAGGACTTTCGGGTTTATGAACCAGGAGTCCTACTGTACACATGCAAGCCACGGGGGAACAATGGGAGGGATCCTATCGGATCCCTCTCAGGAATGATGTTGCCTATCAGGTACAAGCTCAGGACAGTTTTTCTTTCCGGAGCTATATACATACGGGGAATGCATTTCAGTGTTAACATATCCAACTCAAGTTATTTAACGCAAACAGATTTAGGGGCCTATGTATCAAAGCTTGATGAGAGATAAAATTGTGATATATAAATCACCAACCAATCAGCTTCTAACTTACATTTTATCGGCTGTGTTTGAAAAATGACAGGTAGGAGCTGATTGTTTAATAAGTTCTCTCTCATCAAGCTTTGATACATAGGCCCCTTAATCAGCTTGTCTGAACAGCCACTTTACGGCATTTGAGAGTAAATTGCTGATTGTCCTTCGTTCCCATACATTACCAGATTGTCATTCTAACCAACCTAGTTTGATGAGAGTTGGTCTAGTGTATGGCCAGCTTTATTCTAAGGTTCATTACTTCTGCTCTGAAAGATCACACTGATCTTTCTGTATACTACTTTTAGATTCCACACTTTAGTCCATTCCTTTATTCATTGTGTATCTAGGTCATTAAACCTGTTACATATTTTTTGTATCATCAGTAAAAAGGCATTCCTACAGCTATAGACCACAAGTAATACCATCAATGAACACATTAAAACAAAGCGGAATCCAAGAATGATTCCTAAGGTACCTCCCAGATCTTCTGCTGAGCTATTCCATTGATAATACTCCGTAACGGCTCCTTCAGCCAAACCTTTACACATTCCACAATCTGAGTTAAATTCCACAACATTCAATTGCAGAAATAATTTAATGTGATATACCATGTGAAATTACTTGCTGAAAACTAAATAAGCTGTAACCACTGATCAATTCAGTCCAGTCATGGATAACCTGATGTATACTTCAACGTCTGCACACATATGAGGGAGGTGCACTAAGCGTTGAAAAGTACCAACCAACCAGCTCTTGTCATATTTCAAACAAAGCATGCACATTGATAAGAGCTAAATTGTCTGGTACTTTATGACTCTCCAAGGCTTAGTGCATCTTTAGCAAATCTCCCCCAATTACCTTTAGAATTTCAAGAATGAATCAAACAAATGAGAAAAAAAAAAAAAAGAAAGAAGGGGAGCGTGGAAACTATAACGACATCTCCACAGGGGAGCGTGGAAACTATAATGACATCTCCCTACCTTACTCCAAAATTCATCTCAGACTTCCTCACTTGCTCCAAAATAGCCCCACATGTCCTGAGACCCACACTTGACACAAAATGCCACCACGTTCACTCAAACACAAGCAAGCACTCAGATCCCACATGTACTCTGAAATTTCTTAACATGCCCCTCAGATCTCCCAATATGCTTCTTATAGGACTATCAGACCTCAGTTCCCACATTAGACATTCCCACATGCAACTTACATGCTCATCAACCTCCCAGACACGCCCCTTACACCTCTCCCACTTTTATCTACTTTACTCAGCCCTCCCAACTGTCCCAATTTAGCAGACATAAGGGTCTATGTACTAAAGCTGGCCACACACTAGACCAACTTTCATCCAACTAGTTGATTGGTTGGAATGAAAATCTGGTAACATCGGAGTAAATGATGATCAGCAACTTGCTCCTAAATGCCAGAAAACAGATGAAAATGGTCGTTCAGACAAGTTTGTTAAATGTTTGATCTAAACAATTTGTTCAAACAGTTTTTGTCCATTTTCCGGCATTGATTGTCATTTGCTTTCATAATTTACCAGATTTTCATTCCAACCAATCAACTAGTTGGATGTAAGTTGGTCTAGTGCATAGGTCTTCAAACTTGGCCCTCCAGCTGCTGTGGAACTACACATCCCAGCATGCACTACCACCTTCTTGATATAACAGCATGCTAAAACTATGGCAGTGCATGCTGGGATGTGTAGTTCCACAGCAGCTGGAGGGCCAAGTTTGAAGACCCCTGGTCTAGTGTGTGGCCAGCTTAAGCCTTTGAGAGAAAGTGGATGGAGATAAAGTACCAACCAATCAGCTCCTGTCATTTTTCAAACACAGCCTGTAAAGTGACAGGAGCTGATTGGTTAGTACTTTTTCTCTGTCTTCGAGGCTTAGTACATAGACCCCACAGTTCCAAATCCCTGATCTCAAATAAGTGACGGGTCTTATATTTTCCGAATCTTTAATGGGTCTAAAGCTGGAAATAACATTAGACGATGTACACCCAGCACGACATCGCTGGCGACAGAACCTGACATGCGGCAAGTGCATACACACTTGCCGATGCTGGGTCAGTCAGGGGGGAGGGATGTGTCATGTTGAATTTCGCAGCATGGCATCCTTATTGACTCCCCATGTTGGCCCTGCAGCAGGGCTAATGGAGGCTGTCGCTAGCGACCTGCGGAACCGCGCATATTATGGGTACACACTAGACGATGTACCCAATATGTTGCTCCGATCCGCATGATCAGACATATAGGGCCATATTCAGTTCTTTTCGCACCCGCGATACTATTTCGCATGCCGGACTTTTCGCCGACATCGCCAGTTTTGCATGCACAAAAGTATCACGCACGCTCCCGGTATTCGCCGTATTCAATTCCAAAGGATGCGAAAACGCATCTCTGCGAAACTAACAGACAAAAAGTGTTGGCAGACTTGGGGAAATCAGCCTGACACCCCCCAATAGATGCACTAACATTGGGGATCAATCTAGATGTCCCCGATTAGCCCTACTGAAGCTATTTGGGGTACTTAAGTGCTGTCAGACCCCCCCCCCAAAACTCTGGTTCACTAGTTTTTGCGTTTGTACCCCCACTTTGTACCTTATTGCCCCCATTTTCAAAGCGCTTTTTTGGGGAGTACCTCTTTTTATTTTTTTTACGCAGTTATCCTTTGGGGGGCTGTCCAAAGGGTGCAGAGTGGTTTCCGCACCTTTGCACCCCAAAACCGCAATTCTGCACTTTTTTCCGCCAGGTATTCATGGGCAAAACTTTTTCGCCTATTACATTGCATTGACTTTCCGCGTACGTGAAAAGTATTTGCAATTGAATACGGCGAATAGTTTCCGCCTGGCGAAAAGACGATACTTTTTCGCCGATCACGGCTTACCGCACCTAATTGAATACGGCCCATAGTCTATTGTGTACCCAGCATGAGTATATTAGCTGGAGCCTGCAGTGGAAGGCGGGAGTGTACTCTACAATCTGGCACACTACTTCTTTGGTTATTAAGGCCAAAGAATCCACTAGATTTGACATAATCAACCAACAGCATATACATACTGCCGTGTACTGTATCATTTCTTACCTATTTTTCATTTAAATAGTATCACTGAAAATGATTCAAATGCATTTTGCAAAGCAAAATGGTAACTGATCACAAGACAGCATGTGCAATTCCTATGTGTCTACTCAAAAGTCTGACTTGGCAAACCTAGACCAGTGTCTATAAAACAACAATGAACCAATAGATGCCTCTTACATGACATTTCAAAATAAGATTTTTTTTTTTTCCTTTAATTGTGTTTAGTTCCACTTTGAGGGCGGTTTCCTGTTTGCTTCATATAAGAAGTAGTGATCTTCATTTTAAAAATTGTTCACTGTGAGATGAACATTTGGATATTAGAACTAAACTTTTGAAAATTTTGCTCCTGCCAGCAAACAATGTTACGGAACAGTCAGTGATCGTCCCTAAAAATTAAGACATCTATAGTATGCTGGATACAGTGTTCTCTTGCAATGTTGTATAATGTATAGGTTTACTTTCTGTATATATTCTGTAGGGCTTTTTAAAAAAGATTTTTTTTATCTGAAGTCAGGTAGTGCTACAAAATTAGATTTCAGGATACAAACATAGCTGGGATGGTTAGTGGCTCATCATATCACTATACCCACCTATTTTCCAGATGGTATCAAAGTACAGTACTGTATGCCCTAAAAAGCTGTATACTTACAGCATAAAGCCTCTAATACCCCTTTCAGATTGAAGCCTAAAGCCCGGGTTTTTGTGTGTGAACACACATTAAGCCAGGTCTGAAATGTGCGACCCACGTTGACAGTCCCGGGACTTGCAACTTCGGTCAACGACCTGGCTCAAGTGTGAAAAGTGCAACCCAGGTCTTGATTGGCGTGGGTCAGTGGTGCTTGGAGATGAGAATCTCCAAGCGCCCACTGAATGCCGGAAGACCTGGGTCATTGCAAGACACGAGTCAGGTGTGAAGGGTGTTGACCTGGGAATAACATGGGTCGTTCCTTTAAGTGTGATAGGGGTAGCTCAGCTTCAACCAGTGCTGGATGTCCCGTGTCCGAGCAGGGTTGACTATGGAATTTATATCTGAAAGTGGTATTAGTAACTTAAGAATTAGATTTATTTATATAGCCAAAACAATCCATCATGACGCAGGACGAAAAACATTGCTACAGGATATAAAGTACTTTGTATATTCAGTATTGAAACAAAACGAAAAAACTATAATAGCTGAATAGATAGTATATACAGAACAACATGTTCATCATAAGAACAAACTTGCTGCATTTTTAATCACTGGATATCCTGAGGACCAGCACACAAACAACACTGCCTGCTAGGGTTCTGTGGAAACTACCTCCACATAGTATCTGATTAGAACACTGGTCCGCATTGGGATTATTGGGTTCAGGGCACAAAATGGCTACCTCCATCAAATATTGCTACCAAATATTATCTACTCTGGCATCTAAAAATTTTGAAATGATGGGTCCTATCCTCAACTACATTATATCCATATTTTTAGACTTTCAACAATTCAATTGTTTTTGCCCGCAGCTGTGATTAATTGTTGATCCGTTAAGGCGTGAATAGCTGAGGGAGCACACGTTTCTGCTCGCACCCTCCTGGGGTGGCAAGCAGAATAGTGCAATAAGTCCATGGTTTAGGAGTGCAAACTAGGACAGGTTTAGCAGATTTACACAGTTAAACCCGGTCTATTTGGGTGCAAGAAGACATGGGCGCCCAAAAACAATTGAATATCGCACCGCGATCTCCTGTCACTATTTATATAGGGGGATCAGGCGCGATAAAACAATTGAAACGCTGCCTTTGTGTGCTACAGAGATAGAAAAATGGCATGAAAAGGAAAAGGGGCTGATAAGAGGTACAGTACATTAAAAGATAGGTGAATCACATATTAACTGAGAGAATGCCCATAATACCTATGTTTTACAGAAGGACTGATGGCATGTGGCCTATTTTGTGACCAATTTATTTCCCTGATACTTCAATAGACTGATCACACTGAGAAAGATGGCCAGTCTACAAAGCCGTCCATATCTCACACTTTCCAAACACTGGTGACTACTGGAAAACTACTGCATTTTGCAACTGTCAGCAGCAGGACAGTATAGACTCAGAGCAACAGCCATATTCACCAAGCCTGTCTGCTCAGTCTGGGTGTGCCCATACTTTTAGGTTTCATCATCACACTTGCAATCTTAAAAACTTCAGCAGCTCACTATTGCCCAACATGATAGATTTTACCAACCACAGGTACAAACAAGGGCTGTTTATCACCGACTTGGACGGCCAGTTCATATTACAGATGGAATGACAGCTGGGCCCCAAGGCTGAGTGGATTCCAGAGGAATTCTTGAAGCAGGACACAAATTTTTTTTCTTTATCCACATATTCATCTCAAAATCATCCCAAACTATAGGCGTTGAACTCATTTAATGACTGAGAAGTGTGACTGTGGGGCTAGGAATATGAAATTTCCTTTACACAGTTTGTTACACTCAAACACTGTTTATAATGGTTATATTTTTTGTGCAAACTGGATATAGTTGTCACAAATGTTGATATTTTTCTTTACTTATAACAGAGCTGGTAATGTTTGACTTGAAACATTCTCTATATATACATACACACACTTCATAAACTCTGCCCAATATTCACAAAACGAGTCCAGAGAAACTTTCATCTGCTGGATTTAAGAATAAGGGGTCTATTTACTAAGCAGTGTTAGGAGAAGTGAAAATTGTAGACTGAAAAGTGATAAGGTGCCAGCCAATCAGCTCCTAACTGCCATCTCACAGGCTGTGTTTGAAAAATGACAGTTGGGAGCTGATTGGTTGGCACCTTATCACTTCTCCTAACACTGCTTAGTAAATAGACCCCTAAATGTCAGTACTAGGACACAAGCAAGGGAGCTTACACATAGTATGCCACCATGCACAGCACAGGGGACAAGGATGACTTTTTTATTTTTAATAAAGCAGTGAATTAGAAATTATTTGTATCATGGGCGCAAGACATCTGAGTTGCCAACCTGTGTTTCTTCACCTTTTGTGGAACTGCAAATCTCAGGATGACCTGGCTGCCCCTAGCTAGCAGAGCATGATGGGACTTATAGTTCCACAAGTGCTTGAATCCTTAGGTTGGATGGATGCTGCCTTAATTTACCCCCAGTAAAGTCATTCAGCATGATCTGCAGATGTATAAGACTCCCAGTCCCAAGAGATACATAGTAATGTATACATATAGTTGTGTGGAAGTTAGCAGCAGTAGACAAGTCTACAGTCAGAATGCACAGCAGTGAACAGGCTCCCTCCCAGCACCACGCACACTGACATATCTCCTCCGTGGCAGGAAGCGTCTGCTGTAACAGTTTCTACTCCCCACATCCAGGATCACACCCTGCACATATGTTCTCAATGTCACCTATAGGGTGCATGCAGAGAGCTGCCAGCACTGCACGGGTTACATGCAATCTGCCTGAACATGCAGACCATAATTTACAATCATAGTAACTTACAGCCATAGTGAGGGCGCTGCAGTCCGTCCACATCATCCGAAGTGGACATGGTGCTTCAGATGGCTTAAGGATCCGATGTGAAGCGGTTCGGTGGCCGCCGGTGGAAGGGAGGGGAGGGAAAGTGAGAGTGGGGGCAATGAGGACGCGAACACGCTGCTGCTGAGACAACTTCGGAAGAGGTGAAGGAGACTCCTCTATGCCTGAGAGAGAGCACAGGGTGTGTCAGCAGCCCGCCTCTTCCCCACTCACCCTATAAGAGAGAGAGAGCAGCCTCACAGTCTCCTTCCAAAATATCACACGTTGTCTGTCTGCTGCACGCTGCTGCTGGAGGGTCTGCTGGTGACCCAACTCACATTGCTATATCATGGATGTATCAGATATAGTGCACAGACTGGAAACCTAGACCAGCTCCATTTATGCAGCAGTGGAAGTTGTTGCAAGAGCTATGTCTACTTGATTCACTTTTATGGAAATTAGGGAAGATAATCAAGATGTATATAAAACAATTAGATAAAACATTAGTTATGTTGAACAATTTTTGGATAGTGGTCATTGGTTATTATTAGTGGCTAATAGCTTTTTTGGGGTCAATCCTATTAGCTGCGAAGATCTTGCGGGTGTGAGCCATCATAGCAGTGGCCGCACTTTACGGCAGCCCGGATTCGCTTAAAATTGCTCGCAGCCCCATAGAGCTTGGAGCAAAATTCTGCGTATGGGGTGCTCGGAGCATCCCGTGAAAAGTGCGAGTTGCCGGTCTGTTGCCAGCTTTTTAATACTTGAAACGGCAACTTGCACCCTTCGCCTGCAATAGGTTTGACCCTGTTTTTAGGTTTCTAGAGAAACTATATATCTGGGATGGGAACGGAATGCCGGTGGTCAGAATCCCGATGCTGGCATTCCAACCCTCCCCATCTCCCTACCTTAACACTCCCTTCTCGCTGCCTGACCCTAACCTCCCCCCTAGTACCTAAACCCAACCTTCCCCTCCCCGCACCCTAAACCTAACCCTCTCCCCTTAGTGCCTAACCCTCCCCCTCGTGCCTAACTCTAACCCTCCCCCCAACCCCGCTACTTACCTTCGGGATGCCAGTGCCGGGATTCTGACAAGTGTTGGGATTCCGGCGACGACATTCTGAGCGCCGGAATCTCTGCGGTCAGGATATTGACTGCATCCCATATATTTAGCTGTTGTACGTGGTTTCATCCGGGTAGACCTTAGATATTTACTGTTTACATTTCCATCTCACCACTCCAATAACACATTAATCCTTCACCTATAGTAATGCATCACTGCTATAGTAAGACATTACATTCCTTCACCAGTGTACTAACACATGCCACTCCCTCACCTCGGTAATAACACCTTTCCCTCCCACTCCTGTGTTTTAGCACATTCGACATTCCCCTCCCTCTCCTGTGTAGAAATACAATCCCGCCCTCACACCTGTAGTAACACATTGCCCTCACACCTGTAGTAACTTATTCCCCTCCCTCACCTCTGGAGTAACACACCCCATTCACCCCTACAGTAACACATTCCTCAGTCCTTGCCCGTGTTGTAACACATTCCTTTCCTTCACCCAGTAGTAACACATTTGACATTCCTCTCCCTCACATTTTCCTCTCCCACCTCTCCAGTAACACATTCCCCTCCCTCACTATTCAAATAGGGCAGCCACACCAACTGCCAGTGATGTGTGGCTGCACTTGGGATGACAGTTGGTGTTACTGTCCTACAGCCACAATGAGACAGTCAAGACATTGCACAGAGGTAGGACACATTTTAGCCCTTTTCACCCCCCTTAGAGTCGAATTAAAAAAAATCCCTTCTTAGTAGGTGTCTATGCCATGGAAAGAGTACAGTGCCTCATTTATCAACGAGTTTTATGATTCACAACTAGTGATCAAACTCGTTGAGTTTGATAAATGGTGCTCAAGCCATTCAGCTCCCAACTGTCATTTTTCAAACAGATGACAGTTGGGATCTGATTGGCTGGAGCACCATCATCATACGCAATTTTTTTTATCACTGGTTCTAAGTGATAAAACTCGTTGATAAATGAGGCCCATATTCACCGATTTTCATGTTTCTAGGTCCACGGGTTTGGGCTCGGCGCTGATGAGTCAGTCAGTCAGCGAGTCAGGACATCTGATTATATATATATATTGATCAATCCATGAACTAAATCCCCATTATTTATTTACTTATTTATACATCATTGTGAGTGTTTAAACATGGTGAGTGCTGGGTTTTCTGTTTTTATTTATTTAAGCAATGTGGTCACAGGCCACTTGCACCCCAGTCCTGGGAATGGCGAGTGCAGGTCTGCACCCCAAATCTAGGAGTGGTGAGTGCAGTGGATTTCTGACTTTGTTTATGCGGTTAATTTTTATTAACCTTTTGTGATCATAGCTTTCCCATGCACCCTATGTGCAAACTCGTTTATATTAACCTGTGTCAGCTGTCTTTTTGGTAGTGTGATAGAAGCTATGTCAGGTGACTGCCTTACCTTTTAAAAGCCATTAGCTGGCAGGTGAGCTTTAAACCAGGTAAAAAAATTTCAGTCTAAACTATGTGATAGCAGCTAACAGGTTTCCATCAGTGTGACGGATAGTGTAGGACCTGCAGAAAGTGGGGTCCCGTGATGTGGGCTGCGGGCTTAAATGCATTGATCAATCCATGAACTAAATCCCCATTATTTATTTACTTATTTATACATCATTGTGAGTGTTTAAACATGGTGAGTGCTGGGTTTTCTGTGTATATATATATATATATATATATAAAAATGTGTGTGTGTGTACCAAAACTACACTATAGTGTTCATTATGTGTATACAATTAGTTTTGGGTGGCTTTTGCAATAAAGGGACAGGGTCAAATTTCATAGTTGGGTGTACAGATATGTAAGGCCTCATAAAGAACAGGAATCACAGAGCGCTCGCTCTGAATCAGGGCCGTCCCTCTGAATTTTAGAGCGGCCTCCTGGCCGCTCGCATAGCTGTGGGTAACCACCCACAGCTATAGCGAGCGGCCAAAAAGATGGTCGCAATGGTCAAGACCATCGCGACCATCGGGCTTGCGACAAGACCCTTGTGGTAGGGTCTTGTTGCCGCAAGCCCTGGAGTGCTTTCGGCTCTATCAGAGCCGAAAGCACTCCCACTGACATCACTTGTGATGTCAGTGGGGCCAGCCCCAGACGGTAGGTGTTCCCATGGGAACGCCTCCGTCTGGCCAGCCACGCCCCCAGCACGCCCACCAAAGGGGGCGTGCTGTCACTCACCATCGACAGCTCGCTCCCTTTGTAGCGAGACCCATAGCGACGGCTTGCCCGTCGCTATCCGGGTCTCGCGCATGCGCACGACGGAGCCGCCTCTGTCGTGCACATGCGCACTGGCCTAACATCGACCCGCTTGCGAGCACGTCTGATTTAGGCCCTAAGTTAATCAATGTAGAGGTCTGTATTCAGTGCAGACTTGCCAGACTGAATCAGATCATTACAAAGGAAACAAACAATAATCATAAAAACTTTAGTAGGAGACTTGGGGGCCCATTTATCAATGATCGCTTTTGCAATGCGATCAAGGCATGCCAGTAACTGCAGGGACATGGGCTCAGAAAGGGACTGCACATGCACATCCGCCATAGCCAGGGAGGGTTCTGGCGGATCCCTCCGCCAGCTAATAGTGCGCAGTGTAGCCCATAGGCTACAGAGGCGAAAGCCATTTTCAGATAGCTTTAGCTGCGGGGGCCAATATCTGGAATGCATCATATGCCGGATATTGGTAAATTTGGCAGCCTTGCATCCCCCTTAGAAACCTATGGGGGAGGCGGCTGTCCGCGGTAATGGAGGGATCACAGCAGGTATCGGAGATACCTGCTGTAGGTGATAGGTAGAACCATGGCTGGTTACTGGAGATCACAGAAGTAGCATGGATGAATGGAGTAATAACTGCATTCAATGCCACATAATGGAACTTAAGGATGGCAAGGAAACAATTTTTTTCTTTAATAAATCATTAGTTCTTTTTTTCACTAACGCCTGCAGTAAACACCCTGTCACGACCAGGGTTTCCCGGCATAGGGGATGAAGGGTATTACCTGTGAGGGCGCTGTGGCGTGGTCCTTCCGGCGGAGGAGCTGGTGTCTGGCGGCAGGCGTTGGCTGTGCGCAGGGCCGTATTAAGGTCTGTGGGGGCCCCTGGGCAACAAACATGCGGGAGCCCCTATTAAATGTGACAAACTGGGGGTATGCGCAATGGGGACCTTATGCAGAGCCCCCAGTAGTGTCAGTGCCCCGTATGCAGTGCACCCAGTAGTACTGCCCCCTATGCAATACTCCCATTAGTAGTGCCCACTGTAGTAATGCCCTCTGTATAAATGCCTCCAGTAGTAATACCCCTGTAGTTGTGTCCCAAATAGTAATGCCCCCAGTAGTAATTGGGTGTGTGCCCAATAGTAATGCCCTAGTAGTAATGCCCCCTGTATAAATCCCCCAGTAGTAATACCCATGTAGTTGTGCCCCCAATAGTAATGTCCCCAGTAGTCATTCCCCCTTTAGTATAGCCCTCTGTAGAAATGCCCCTCTATTAGTGCCCCCAATACTAATGCTCCCTCTCTAGTAGAGCCCCCAATAGTGATGCCCCCTGATTAATGCCCCCAGTAGTAATGCCTCCCCCTCCGAGTAATGCCTCCCCCCTGAGTAATGCCCCCAGTTGTAATTCCCCCCCAGTAATGCCCCCAGTAGTAATGCCTCCCCCTTCCCCGAGTAATGCCCCAGAAGTAGTTTTCCCCCCTGAGTAATGCCCCCAGTAGTAATGCCTCCACGCATAATGCCCCAGTAATACTGTTCCCCCCCCGCGTAATGCCCCAGTAGTAATGCTCCCCCCCGAGTAATGCCCCCCGAAAGTAATGGCCCCAGTAGGCCTCTTGCACTAAAAAAAATAAATTAAAGCTCATACTTACCTTAAGCTAAGCCCCGCGTCCGCTACAGTACGCTCGGCTGCTCCTCTGCACTATGGTGCACTGCGTGAGCCAGAAGCTGGAGCTCACAGCCTCCGACTCCAGCTGCGGGGAGGGAGCTGGGCGCCCGGCCTGGTAAATGGAGCCTCCCTGCGGCGCCGGGGTTAGGTTGGCCGGAGGAGGCGGAACTGGTTCCGTCTCCTCCGGTCCACTTTAACCCCGATGGGTGTGGGGGCCCTTAACGTGTGGGGGCCCAGGGATGGTCGCCCCCCCTGTTAATCCGGCCCTGGCTGTGCGAGGTGTTCCGCAGGCACTGTGTCATTCTGGCTGGAGTAAGCCTGTGGTGTTTCCATTCTGGTATGGTCGCCGCCATCTTGGTCCTGGTCATGTGACTTAGTTGATCCAATCCTGGTGTGTCACATGCTCTCTCTGACCATTAACGATCCTGCTCTGAGTACTTAAGGGAGTTCAGAGCTCCCCATAGTTGCCAGTGCAACGTGTTTCACAGTGTATGCTGTGAGAGAGTTCCTGTACTCCTGAGACCTGTCTGGTCCGTGCTCACCGTGCTCTTGCTGGATCCCAGCTTCCAAGCAGCCTGCATTGCTCTGCCTGCTTCCAGTCTCCTGCTGGAACCACCCTGCACCTTCCATTAACCCTCTCCCTGCCTAAAGACCTGAGTGTGCAGTTAACCCTGGTCCCAGAGCCGTAACTAGATTTTTTGGTGCCCTGTGCCAGAAAGAGCATTGGCGCACCCCTCATTTTTCAAAGGGACATAATGCACCCAAAAAAGGGGAATGGCCTCATGGGGAAGGGCCAGGGAAGAGATAGGGGAGGCCAGGAGATGCTGGGGATGATATAAGAGGAAGGTACAAGTGAGAATGATAATAAACAGAAACTTCACAGGCCCAAACAGCGCCTAGCTCTCTGCAGCTATCCTGTATCTACACTGAGCCATCTCAGTGCTACTCATCAGTTATTCAACTACTCCATAACCTCTCTGGATTTTATCACACCAGTATCAATTTGGAACCTGATATCCTGTCTGCAGCCTCGCAGTGACCACTTGGATTACAAATACTTTTTATTATTTCTGTCACTACCTGGACATTACCCACTCTTGCTTCGCTTCAGTTTCAAGTCATCACCTCCCCATCTATATTCTGGACTTTATATTATCAGTGTACATGTCTTCAAGTTCACTCATTAAAAAACCCACTTTTCAGTCTAAGTCTGTTCAGGTGTCTGCTCCTGGTAATAACCCGGGTCCACAACAAACTCAGATCCTAACACACCCCTCGCGGTAAGACTGCACTAATTTGGGGGAGTCTATTTAATATGTAACATGGCAGCGCTAGAACCACAATCATATCTGAAAATAATTTTTCAATAATTATTCTTTGATTAAATAATGTTTTCATTCTTAAATGTTGTTTTTTTTTTTAAATCCGCCTTTGTGCATAGACACGGACAGAGGGCCTGATTTAGAGATGGACGTAATTGCAGAGCGTCTGCACAATTCTGTCCATCTCAGATGCAAATGCAGCAGGAGGTGTCTTTAGTAATCAGACACCTCCTTGCTGCATCTGCATGATCCCAGCGCTGCAACCAAGGTCGCAGCCTGAGATCACCATCAATTGTGATTGATGTCCCTTTGGCCAGGCGGCGGTAGCTGAAGCTTACCGCAGCCTGACCGGGTCCTGGCAGCTTGCGAGGCCAGGAAGTCTGCATCCATGAACACAGACCCTGACCTCAGCACTTCCAGAAAATGGGGCGACACGCCTCCATTTCCAGGAACGCACGCCATCCCTGCACCACCCCCCAAACTCTTCTACTTGCCAATCAGAGGCTTGGCAGAGATTACAGGTGTGTACGGATTGAGCATTCTGTCAGTGGGGACCATACTATTCATGCAATGGGTGTTTCTGAGTGGCAACAATTAGAGTGCATGGAACTTTTCTGTGTGGTGGGCGTGTAAGAGGACTTCCTGGCGTGAACGTGTACGGGCAGAGAAGGGACGTCTTTTTCAGCTAAATCTTTTACACCCAGCATGGGGCTGACGTAAGTCCTGATACACTAATGATGACGGCTGTGGACATAAGAATCTGACTCAGAGTCAGGTCCATATTCTCCACTGGTAACTACACAGGGAAGGACTTATGTCCTGGGGCAACATAAGCCAATGTCCCAGGCATTGCACCTCGGGGGAAAAATGTACATGATGAAAACTGTGGAGGTTTGGTTTGCTTAATATATGTGTAGTATATAAGAAGTAAAAAAATATATATTGTGCCCTAAAAGCCAAATAAAAACTAGCTGAGGCTTATATGTAATAATAAATATGGGAAAAGACAAAGAACTACCTTGTGTAATATTATTATTCTTTATATATATATGGTGCCACAAGGGGTCCGCAGCACCTTACAGAGGGCCTGATTCAGAGCCGTTCGTAAGCAGCCGCTCGTTCGCTCCGAGCGATGTTCGCACATCTGCGCATGCGTATGGGTCGTAATGCGCATGCACCAACCAGTCATTGCGGTCGGAAATCGAGCGCTCGCAAAATACAGAGTGCCTGCTAATTTGAATGACAGGATGAGGCGTTTGTGGGTGGTAACAGGGGAAGGTGCTTGAAAACGGGGAGTGGTGATACGAATGCAGGAGTGCCAAACGGTCAAAACGGGCGTTTTAAGGGTATGCATAATTAACAAAGCAGCGTCATCGACCACGTCACTTGGTTGTTTCTTAGCCTGAACTGTTCGCATGATTGCGGTAGGAAAATCCAACCACAAGCACTGTGAGCAGTTCAGACGCCTTTCGATGTACTCGATTAATCTAATAAATAGCGGAGATGACATAGGATGCGAGCGGCCAGGGGGCGTCTTTACAAAACAGCGAGCGCATGTTTCGTTCGCTCGCTCAGACATAGAGGCGTCAACAGACCGCAAAGAGCGAGCGCTCAATTTAAATAGCCGCCCCTTTTTTCTGAACGAGTGAGCGCAAATAGCGTCCGGCTCTGAATCAGGCCCAGAGTACAAAAACCGTATGAACAGAACAAAAAAAAAAGTGACTTACAGTACAGAACATTGCAGAACACGGACAGGGCTATAAACTTTGCTGCGTCAGCGGTCATAGGGCCCGATTCAGAGACGGACGCTAATGCAATCACAGCTGCGAAAATATGGTAATGTCTGCAAACATAACCTGAACATAAAGATGCCAGACATCGGTGGCCATCTTGGCCTTATGGCAGCTCT
Organism: Taudactylus pleione; assembly: GCA_031769625.1. NCBI lineage: Eukaryota > Metazoa > Chordata > Amphibia > Anura > Myobatrachidae > Taudactylus > Taudactylus pleione. The sequence continues at coordinate 14,539,746 of JAUIMM010000128.1, forward strand.
GACCTGCTGCAGCCTTGGGGGCTCTTTTGACACGCAGAGCAGCATATGTACTCGCAGTGGCTAATTCATGCACGCCCATGTAACGGTGTTTAAATGGACAGATACGCCTGCTTTTCACTTACCACCCCCGTCACCACCCCCAAATGGTGACAACCTGTCACTCTGTGGTGGATCCTATGTGCGTCCGTGATTGCAGGGCATGCACAGTGCAGCTTACACGCAAGCACGATGGCAAACAATTGCTCAATTGCTGGCGTTATCACCTTTGCGTCAATCTCTAAATCAGGCCCATAATACCCAAATGGGCAGTGGGTCTGCCGATCCCAAAGGTTTGGTCCCATTGTTGGCAGTGGGAAGCAGATGATGGAATAAGTGAGGGAAGAGAAGAGGGCCCTGCTCATGAGAGCTTACAATGTAAAGAAGAGTGGGAGACAGACACATAGGGGGGAGACGCATGGAGCATGGAGCAGTGGGTTAGGATGAGAGATGGACGACTTAAAAGAAGTGGGTCTTAAAAGTCGTTTGAAATTTTATAGAGATGGGGAGAGTCTTATGGGGAGAGGGAGAAAGTTCCAGAGGGAGAAAGTAGCAGATGAAAAATCTTTGAGGTGGTAGGGGTCAGAAGTAGTCAGTTGGGAGGAGAGGTGGCATACATTTGTGGAGTGAAGTGGGCGGGCGGGAGTGTGATGGGAGATGATATTAAAGATATGAAAAACTTTAATATGAAATATTAAAATACACATACTTAAAATAATATTTAATACTAATTATTTGGGAGATCTCTGTACAGTTTATAGGTTAGGACTCATCCTCCAAAGTTGTATAGTGCCTCCTGGAGTACTAGGAATAGTAAGGAGATCTGAATAAGGAGTAATCATCATGTCCAATAGCACAGACCCAACGTCAGGGTTGCCTACTCTCCCGATTCGGCTCCCGGACCCACACAAGGGGAAGGCATCTCTCCCAGGCTGGCTGCTGCCCCCCGCTCCCCCCACCCCATCGCACCCAGTTCAGTTATCTAGCAAAAGTGGGTGGTCCAGGGGGGTGCGAAGAAGCGAATTGCGTCATTGTAGCCCCGCCCCCTGCTCCTTTTAATTTATGCAGATCCAGCATTACCTGTTTTTAACAGGCCTCATAAGGACTGCTGCCACCTGGTAATGACACCGGGACTTTTATTATTTATATTACTCTATTTATGTTGTTTATTTATATTTTAACTTTGTGTATTTATTTAGACTTTGGCATTGTGATCACATTCACAATTTAGCTAAGTGCCCTTCTCACTCATCTCTTAAAAAATGGGTGTGGTTTTATATAACAAATTAAACATATAAACATTTGTTAAGTCAAAGAGCTATAATCAAGTGTAATATACATAAGACAGAATACAGAAACTGTTCTACTAAAGGACCTAAACCAGGGGTTCCCAACCATGGTCCTCAAGGCACACTAACAGTCCAGGTTTTAAGGATAGCCATAATTGAGCACAGGTGACTTAATTAGTACTTCAGTTATTTTGATTTGACCATCTATGCTTAAGCATGGATATCACTAAAACCAGGACTGTTAGTGTGCCTTGAGGACCGAGGTTGGGAATCACTGACCTAAACAATACAGACAGCATTCTAGTGACCTCTATACCAGTGATGAGAATAGGCTGCCCTCCAAGCTTTCAGTTGCAGCCCCCAACTCATTCATACTTTTTTCATATTTATTTGTTATAGCTTTTGTTTAAAATGTTTGCTGATGTTTTTGTAATATAGGCTATCCCTGACCTGTTTTGAGTTTTCTCTAGAGACACCAGATCAATTATATTTCCACAACAAAAATCCCACATTTCTGGTGCCTTTATAATGCAGACCTACCTGATCCCTACTTTATTACACAAACTCCAGATCTCTGGTGACCTTTTAATTCAGACACCCCACCCCACCCCACTACTTTTTGGTTGCTTTATATTACAGACAACAAATAATGGTGTCTTAACTATACATGCTCCATATCTATGACAGCTTTATATTGCAGGTGTCTCCGACCTATACCCTCAAATATGTGGTGGAAAAAAGATACATACCGAAGACATTTAGAGGACCCAAATTAATTACTCTATACTCATGTGATCCTACACCATCTCTCTGCATGGTGGACAGAAAGTTTGGCTGTGCTGGGCTATCATCATATCCAGTAGTGAGTTCCCATTCTAACTGGTCAATAAATCTGGATATTCACCAGTCAGAGTGTGCGGACCTCCTAGGAACAACTGAGGAACATCCTCTACCAACCTGTAGGCAGCCAGATGTGGCTACACTCGTGCAGTCTCTGTTACGGTCTTTCTTGGTGTCATGTTCCGGCTCTTAAAAACCACTTTCTTACCTCCCCAGTGCCTGTCCAGGCTAGCGCTGTGGTCCACTCGCACTGTGCATCACTCCCGGATAGTACAGAGGTCCGCTCATGCTGCACATCGCTCATGGCTGGTGCTGAGGTCGGCCTGTGTCCTGTCACTGAGCATGGAGATGGCTCTCCACAGCCCCTTGCTCACAGTATGTCTTCCCAGCATGATGGCACACAGGCTGCATGCCAGAGTTCCCTCCTAAACACCAGTATGGGCACTACCATGTTGGACTCCACTCCGAGCGCTTCTCCCAGACCAGCTGTTTGCAGCATCCAATCCCTGGGGATCCTCCCCTATAAATTCCATTTCCTGACTGGCCTCTGTTGCCAACGTCGCTTCTTGCTGAAGTTACAGCTTTGTGCTGAGCTCCCCGGTACTCTGTATCTGTAAGGTCCCAGTCCATTATATCCATTTCCTATATCTGGTAAACAAGTCTCCTATACCATCTTGCACACCAGTCTAATTTTACAATAGAGACTTGTTCTTAAAGCCACCATCGGTTCCAGACGATACCTCCAACCATCGGTCTCATCCAATACTTTCAACATGGGACGCATATCGATTAAGTTCTTCAATTCATCAACATCTGTCCCAACCGATAAAGTTCATCAATTCATCAACATTGGACTCATCTATTAAGTCCTTCAGTTCTTCAACATCGGTCCCAACCGATCGAGTTCATCAATTCATCAACATTGGACTCAAATCAAAGTTCTTCAATTCATCAACATCGGTTACAACCGAGCAAGTTCATCAATTCATCAACATTGAACTCTTATCAATTAAGTTCTTCAATTCGTCAACATCGGTCCCAACCGATCAAGTTAATCAATTCATTAATATCGGACTCGCATCAATTAAGTTCTTCAATTCTTCAACATCGGCCTCAAACTGATCAAGTTCATCAATTCTTCCACATCGGATTCAAATCCATCAAGTTCTTCAATTCATCAACTTTGCCGATCCTGCTCATTCATTCAGTATGATATATGCAGTTCCATTCCAACCTGCTGTTCAATAAAGACATTCTATTCCTGTCCTTGCCTGAGGGCCCATCACCCACTGCCGTATTTCTACATCCTCACATCAATACATGAGGAAGTCCTGGCTCAAGCAACCTAAGGGCCTGATTTAGACCCGCTTGCTAGGATGCGTTCGCATGCAGCCGGCCGATTGTTTGCATTCTGCGCATGTGTACACATCGCAGTGCGCGTACGCAAACCAGTGCGAGCGATTGGGAAGCGTTCGCTCGCTGCGCATAGACAGCCTGGCTGAATGAGTGACAGGAGAAGCCTTTTGTAGGTGGTGACAGGGGCTGGCCACTAGAAATGGGGGAGTGGAGGTGCGAATGCAGGCGTGCCTGAGCGTCTTAACGCCATTTCAGATGCGTGCATAATTAAGAGGCAGCATCATGGGACATATCACTTTGTTGTACTTCACACTGAAGCACTCGCAGTGCTTGCGGCAGGGTATGGTCAACCACAAGTGCTGCGATCGCATCCGTTGGCACTCGATATTACTGATGGTTGCATACACTTCCTGGAGATGACGTGCACTAGTGGGCATCTTAAGACAGACTGGTGGGTGTCTGCATACACAAAGCAATTGCCGCTAATACATAGTGGGCGTGCTAATGCCTTGCCGTGCGATCGCCTGCCTTGCCGAATTTGCATACGCATGTAGCGAGCGAAGGTAACTAGCGAGCAGGTCTGAATCCAGCCCTAAGTTCTTTCACACCTCCTCTTCAGCCTTCCATACCTGTTCCAACCCAAACCAACCTTCAGGCGTGACATTTGGTTTCTTATCCAGTACATGTCTCAATCTCAGCACAAACTCCCAGAAAAACTAAACCTTTTTTGTTGTTATACAAATTATCATACAACCATACCCACGGAAGAGTCGCTGGATCTCCCGCTCTCGCATCACTTCCTAGTAGGGATGTGCAGGCTCGGGTAGGTTCGAGTTTGCACGTTGAGTTCGGATTTTTCCCTCCAAAAAAACGGAACTCAGAAAGAGGCTAAACGTCATCTTACATGGACGAACATCATCATTCCTGGACTTTTGTCCAGGAATGATGATGTTCGTCCATGTAAGATGACGTTTAGCCTCTTTCTGAGTTCCGTTTTTTTGGAGGGAAAAATCCGAACTCAACGTGCAAACTCGAACCTATCCGAGCCTGCACATCCCTACTTCCTAGTAAAGCGGGCAGAATGGGTTAGATAAAAGCAGGAATTGCAGTCAGTTTGGAGGGGGTGGGGTAAATGACTCAGGGCGGGGCCTAATGTGGTGAGAGCTCAGCCCTTCCCCCCAAAGTAGCAAGATGCATCTCCTCTCTTCGTTTCTCCCGGATAGAAGATGAAAAGTGTAGGCAAGTATGTATAAGACACGGTTTATGCTACACCACTAGAAACCTCTAAATAACAAATGTGCTGTTATCCAGAAAAGTGTATTTCATTTGGGAAATTGTCTCAAACATGCTTGTTGGCTCCAATTCAAATTATTTTAACTACCTGTATTTCTAACAAAAAAATATAATAATGATAATTTCATATACATTGGAGGTTATTTTGTACTGTTGTTCCATAATATCTAAATAAATGAGCAGATAATGCTATTATTGGTAACTCAAGCAGTCCCCTTTTTCCTATTGTTTTTTCTAGCTGTACTTATATGCATTTAAGTGCCAAGTCATAGAATAGCAGTATGTAGGTGGTATCACCATACTGTGATGTCTTGGAAATGCCCAGACCTGCATCAGTTGTAATCTGACATCTCGTGAGTCAGAGTGAACACCAGCTAGGCTGCTTATGGCAAGGTAATGTGAATTATCAGATTTCAAATGGGGCATGATAGTGGGTACCTGACAGATTGTACATTTAATTACCAAAGTTGTGCGGTCATTCAACACACCTTGATCTATGGTGTCACGGGTGTGCCGGGAATACCTCATGGAAGGCATTACCACCCACTGGACAGCGCAGTGACTGACCACGGGTGCTTAATGATCAGGACCAGCGAAGTCTGGCCAAAATTGTCCGTGGTAACAAACACATCAAATTCACATTATATGCAGGAGGTACCAGACGCATATCCAGCAGGTCAGTGCAGTGTTCTTTAGCTTCCATGGGATATGGGAGCAAAAGATCCACCATTGCCCCTGTTAACACTTCTGGCACCTGACACTACTGGGGGCACTACGACACCTGACACAGCACCTCCCCTGGGCTCGTGACGTCGTTAATGGGACCCTGGAGTACTAGCAACATGTGGCATGATCCAGTTGATGTCAACAAATGCACCTTGCAGGCTGGTGGTGGTTCCATTATTGTGTGGGGTTGGGTGTTCACAGATTGGTGTTCACGTGGCATGGGTTGGGTCAGCCTTAACGCGTTATTGACTGGTAACCACTACATTGCATTGCTTAATGTCTATTTGCAGCCCCTCATAGACTTCATGTGCCCCACAACGAATATTCCAGTAGGATAATGTCATTGGTGTCAAGTTGTCTAGAATTGGTTCGAGAAGCAATCTGGAGAGTTCTGACAAATGGTGAGGCCACCACATTCGCCAGACATGAACCCAATCAAACATTTATGGAAAGTGGTGGATAGGTCCATTCGCACCCAAGATTCTGCACCTACAAATATCAAGGAGCTGTGGGAAGCTATCCGGTTGGTATAGGTCAACATCTCTTCCATCCACTTGTGTAATCGATGCCTTGTCGAGTTGCTGCACATCGCCAGGTCAGAGGAGGTCCTACAAGATACTAGGCACCTTTCCCATGACTTTTGGCACTTTGGTATGTAGAGACACATCAAAAACAAGCAACTTTTATTTTCTAACAAGTACAAATCTGATTAGAATGGTGAATTAAATGTTTATTCCACTTCCAGAGAGAATTGTTTTACTACACTTCCAGAGAGAATTGTTTTACTGTACTTCTAGAGAGATTGTTTGAATCTACTTGCAGAGACAGCTGTCTTACTCCACTAATTGTCTTTCTACACTTCCATGGAGAATTATCTTACTCTACTCACAGAGAGAGCTATCTTACTCCACTTGCAGAGAGAACTGTCTTACTACACTTGCAGAGAGTATTGTCTTACTACACTTGCAGAGAGTATTGTCTTATTCCACTTCCAGAGAATATCTTACTCCACTTCCAGAGAGAGCTTTCTTACTCAACTTCCCGAAAGAACTGTATTAAGCCCGGTACACACTAGGGCCCTCATTCAGAGGCGGTCACAAGAAGCGATCGCTCTCTCTGAATGAGGGCGGCTGCTTCATTTTTGAAGTGCGGCCTCCTGGTCATTAGTTAAGCTGTTACCACCCACAGCTTAACGACCGACCAGGTTGATGGTCGCGATGGTGATCACCATTGCGACCATCGGGGCTTACGAGGAGACCCTAAGGTTGGGTCTCGGCACTCGTATGCCCCAGGGAGCTTCCTGCTCTGTTTGAGCAGGAAGCTCCCCACTGATATCATTGATGATGCCAGTGTGGCCGCCCACAAAACGGTAGGCGTTGGCATGGGAACGCCTCCGTTTCTGCTGCCACCCCCCCCCCCTGGCCTGCCTACCAAACGGGGCGAGCTGTCAATCAACATCGACAGCCACCCCTCTGGTAATGAGCTCCAGAGCGAGAGAGTTTATCTCTCGCTCCGGGGCTTGCGCACACGCAGTGCGGCAGCTGCGCGTGCACAGTACTAACCATCGAGTTGGTTAAGAGCGCATTGGCGCTTGCGACCGACTCTGAATGAGGTCCTAGGTCCCGTCGACCTATCTGACACTTACCAATCGTCTGTCTGATGTGCCGGGCTTGACGGCTCAACTGTTGAGCTGTCAATCGCCATCGGGTCCCTACAGCATGTGTACAGGCGATCTGAGGATGCGACGGACGACACTGCAAGAGCGCTCATAGGGCCTGATTCACTATGGATCGCTATTCTGCTTATATGCACGCAACGCAGTTGCTAATATCAGCGGTGCTATGTAAATGTTTGCCTTCGCATTGCGATCTCAGCCTACCATTAGGACGCCCCCTTCCCCTTACTCACATCTGCATACTTGTGCAACATAGCAAAACAATCTGTAACATCGAGTAACATCGGAGCCATACACACAGTTAAGGCAGGTCAGACCTCACTCAGGAGTTGCTTAGTTCAGCGCACGCTATGAGGCCTCAGGCTACGTTTGGCTTCGCAGGGACTAATTTAAGCACGTCCCTGCAATGCCGTCCCAACGCACTGGCATGCCTACGTTCGCCCGACCATCCCCTCATTACCACCAACAAACGGCACTTCCTGTCAATCACTCTGCCATGAGTCTGTGTAGTTCTGCAATCGCAGTCCTATTCGCAATAGCTAGTTCACACACACGCACTGCAATGCATAAGCATGCGCAGAATGCAACAATTCGCCAATTGCGTGCGTATAAGCAACTGCGTTCCTTGCTGAATCAGGCCCATAGTACAATGGATGGAAAACGTCAAATTGTTCAAAAAAGATCAAAAAAGTGTGTACCCAGCTTTACTCCATTTCAATAGACAATTGCAGATTTATTTATGTTCATCACCCAGAGATACAGTAACAGATCTGCTCCCTGATATACAGTAACAGATCTGCTCCCTGATATACAGGAACAGATCTGCTCCCTGATATACAGTAACAGATCTGCTCCCTGATATACAGTAACAGATCTGCTCCCTGATATACAGTAACAGATCTGCTCCCTGATATACAGGAACACATCTGCTCCCTGATATACAGTAACAGATCTGCTGTGTAGTTTTTTGCACACAGACCTTAGCTCATCTGTTGTATCTAAGAACAATAAACACTAATACATCTGCCCAAACATGACTGAATAGAGAAAACATTTCCATGGACCTGTAATCTTAAACAATTACTCTTTTTGCTTCCAGTCTCAGTAACAGAATGTAACAGGGCAAGGATGAAAATTCAACAAACATTTTGTGTCACTGGAACATGTTTTGGAATTCTTTTTAGACTTAGGGATATATTTATACAGTATAAGGGGCGAAGAGCAAAATACCGGCATAAACACAGGCAAAATGCTCCATTTCTGTTGTTTCCTATTTAACAAGGGGTTAATGTCAGACAAGTCTGAGATTTCTGTGACATGACCCTATATACAGGAGTATACCACCACCCCATAGATTGTGAGCAATTCAATAGCGGTAAACAGCTATGCTAACTTCTATCAGTGTTGTTCAGTGAGATCCTTCAGAGCTAGAGATGCTTCCCCCGGATTCCCTGCCAGGTCAAATAATACACACAATGACTATTCTCACTGTCATCAGCAGCGTTACCCTGTTGGGGAAAGGGTAAAAATTCTCGCTGAGGATTTGGCCAGGATTCCCACTGCAGCCTATAATAAATAGCAGCGGTACTTTATTATGTATCATTGTGAAATGCAATAACACCTAATGATAGTTACTGTGTCCACTGGCCACTAATGATGAATAAAACCCTTAATATTTAAATAGCAAAATACAGACTATGCAGAATTATAGTTATAAAATAAATGTATATTTTCATAAAAGCTTTTTTGAAGATGTTACTACAGTATCACCATGGAAAATAGGGCCTGATTCAGAGCCGCTCGTAAGCGGCCGCTCGTTCGCTCCGAGCGATGTTTGCACAACTGCGCATGCATATGGTTTGTAATACGCATGCGCGAACCAGTCATTGCGGTCGGAAATTGTGTGCTCGCAAAATAGCGAATGCCTGCTACTTTGAGTGACAGAATGAGGCGTTTGTGGGTGGTAACAGGGGAAGGTGCTTGAAAACGGGGAGTGGTGATCCGAACGCAGGCGTGCCAAACGGTCAAAACGGGCGTTTTAAGGGTGTGCATAATTAACAAAGCAGCGTCATCGACCACGTCACTTGGTTGTCTTTTAGCCTGAACTGCTCGCGTGATTGCGGTAGGAAAATGCTACCACAAGCACTGCGAGCAGTTCATACGCCTTTCGATGTACTTGATTAATCTAATAAATAGCAGAGATGACGTAGGATGCGAGCGCCCAGGGGGCGTTTTTTAAAAAATAGCGAGCGCATGTTTCGTTTGCTCGTTCAGACATAGAGGCGTCAACAGACCGCAAAGAGCGAGCGCTCTATTTAAATATCCAGCCCCTTTTTCTGAACGAGCGAGCGCAAATAGCGTCCGGCTCTGAATCAGGCCCATAGTTCAATAATATTCTCCTGAAACATGAATGTTTTATGTCACAATAAGGAATTCCTCTTCAATGTTGTGTAAAGCAGCTTATATGGTTAAACAAATACAAAAAATCATTGGAAGCTCTCTGGTAGAAAGCATTACTTCTTAACACATAGGGCCTATTTCAGAGATGGACACAAATCCCATCACGACTGCGATTCCATAAGCAGCAGACTTGCAAAAATATGCTAACGACTTAACTGATGTCTTGTGCCCAGCTCCAGCGTCTCGCATCCGCCTCTCACACACAAAAGCGGGAACATTGGAAACATTGGTCGCATATAGAATTTGCAGGGACTCACTACGGCACGCCCAGAAAATGGTCCCGACAAGCATGACTTTTCTAACCTTCCCCCCATTACCCCCCCAAACGCTGACTACCTGTCACTCACTTTGCGAATAAATCCTCTCTGCGACCGCCACCACTGCTCCACCGCGTCCGGTCTACCTCTGAATCAGGCCCATAGATAAACAAAATATGTTTGAGAAGCATCATTGCATCTTTAGCTACTTCCTTTTATCATTGATATTGTAAAGGCGCCTGAACAATTATGACATTGTTATCGTTCAATCGCTCATTAATCATGCATTAAAATGTAGAAAACGACCAGCGATTTGTGCTCCCGCTGGTCGTTTTTGACATCTATCATCACCTGAACATGCAGGCTAATCTGCCGATAACGATAGGTTGGGCATGTTCGGAGATGAGGGAAGGTGCCTGCACTGTACGACATATCGTTCAGTGTGGGCCCATTATCCACAAGATGAAGAACGATTGCACGATTACAATGTTGTAATCGTACAGTTGTTCCACTCTCATCTAGTGGATATTCACCTTAAGTGTGCACCTTTATATTCCTTTTTCTTAATCACTGATTGCTTATTTGCAGTGGCGTAACTATGGAGGGTGCAGGGGGTGCGGTTGCTATGGGGCCCGGCGGCTTAAGGGGCCCGGCGGCTTAAGGGGCCCGCCGGCCCAGCGATCGCACCCCCTGCACTTTCCATATGCCGGGCGCCCGCTGAGATTGTGTTACCAGCGGACGCCCGACTCCTACTCAAACCCCCGGCGGCAGCCGGAAGACGGAGCTCACTCCGTCTTCCGGGTCCCGCAATGCACTATGGGAGTGACGTCATGACGTCACTCTCATAGTGCCGAGGAGCAGACGCCGGGGACGGAGCTCAGGAAAGAGCTCCGTCTTCCGGGTCCCGCAGTGCACTATGGGAGTGACGTCATGACGTCACTCTCATAGTGCCGAGGAGCGGGCGACGGGGTCGGCGGCTTCACAGGAGCGGGGATAAGGTAAGTTTTTTTTTGTTTGTTTTGTGTGTGCGCACGCGCCCGCGCGCGTGGGGGGAAGTTACTGGGATCTCACTACAGGGGGCAGCTACTGGGGGCATTACAGGGGGCTCACTATTGGGGGAAGCTACAGGGGTTCACTACTGGGGGCAGCTACAGGGCTTCACTACTGGGGCAGCTACTGGGGTCTCACTACTGGGGGCAGCTACAGGGGGTCACTACTGGGGGCAGCTACAGGGGGTCGCTACTGGGGGCTCACTACAGGGGGCTCACTACTGGGGGCATTACAGGGGGCTCACTACTGGGGGAAGCTACAGGGGGTCACTCCTGGGGGCTCATTACTGGGGGCAGCTACAGGGGGTCACTACAGGGGGCTCACTACTGGGGCAGTTACTGGGGTCTCACTACTGGGGGCAGCTACAGGGGGTCACTACTGGGGGCAGCTACAGCGGGTCACTACTGGGGGCAGCTACAGGAGGTCACTACTGGGGGCAGCTACAGGGGGCTCACTACTGGGGGCAGCTACACAGGGCTCACTACTGGGGGCAGCTACACAGGGCTCACTACTGGGGGCAGCTACAAGGGGCTCACTACTGGGGGCAATTACAAGGGGCTCTCTACTGGGGGCATTACAGGGGGCTCACTACTGGGGGCATTACAGGGGGCTCATTACTGGGGGCAACTACAGGGGGCTCACTACTGGGGGCACTGCGTAAGGGGCACCATTACAGTGGGCATTGCATAAGGGGCACCATTACAGTGGGCATTTAATGTTTTAGGGGAACTACTGTGGTTATTGTGTAAGACCTAAGTTAGGGGGGCCCTTAAAAATTTTGCTATGGGGCCCAAAAAGTTCTAGTTACGCCCCTGCTTATTTGTGTATACAATTCAAGTATAAGTAGATCTCATGTTGGCAAATACTTGCTTGAGCCATTTTCCAAAGGGAGTCGTATGCAAGGACTTTGATTAGACAGGTTGCTAGGAGAGAGGATGAACAATGTTAGACATACATATGAAAGCTACGTAGGAGTTAAATGATTTCAGTAAGCAGGAAACTTGCTTCTATGTTTGCAAAGTGTTGCTTGGATTCCTATGGCAACAGTGACGTGTTAGGACAAGAGATGTGTGATTTTCTGCCACCTCCTGGAAGATGACCTGAAATTCACATTGATAATCTAATTTTTCTGTGTAATGATCGTTCCTGGTTTTAGTTTAATTGCCAGATGCATTGTATACCATGAAATTAGAAATACACTGTAATAGATAGCTATTGACAGTAAATAATTCTAATTAGCAACGATCAAACTCACATGGGTTCATTGAAGTACAAGGAGGAAAAGTATTAAATTAGACATATTACAAGAAAACTAAATACTGACTTACTGTACTTATAATTATACTAAAGTCAAAGCTATATATGATATATGCTATATATAATACAACAATTATATATTTTAAAATGTTCATGTTAGATATTATTACAAATTATAACTACACAATACAGTCTGCATTCATACTGAATACTCCTACTTATTTAAAGTCAAGCGACCCAAAATGTCATGTTACTAAAGTGCAGTAATCAGGGCTATTTGAGACATCTCATGGGTCCTGGTGCTAGAGAGGGAGCATGACCAAGAAGGTGTGGCAATGTCATGCTTAAAAAACTAGGCCTCGTGAAGATTGTGCACTGTGCCACCTCCCTTTCTGGCTCAGGCGCTCACCACCTTCCCCCAGGGTAAACTGTAGCCACCCGCCCCCTCTAAATGCAGCTGATGACAATTAATATTCCGGAGTTATTCAGAAACATATTCAATCAAGAGCATTATGTGTAATTTAATGTCACCAAATCAAGCATCTGATCCATGGTTAGTTTATGTTTTCAGTATTTGACATGTATTAATCACATGCTTGCCAACTTAATTTCAGCCCTTCGCTCCAATGGGATGGGGGGGGGGTTTGCACCAAATTTTCATCATTTTGCACCCCAGTCCCCTTTGACATTGGGGATGGAACTACACTTTATTTGGTCCCATCCCATGTTATTCAAAGCCACGATTCACTGTATTTTACAGTGGGGTTGGGGCTAGAATGTTGTGATTCAATGTGATACAGCCCCAACTGTGTGGAGTTTGTATATTCTCCCTGTGCTTGCGTGGGTTTCCTCTGGGTGCTACGGTTTCCTCCCACACTCCAAAAATATACTGGTAGGTTAATTGACTTTCAACAAAATTAACCATAGTGTGTATGTGTGTGAGCACGTGATAGGGAATATAGACTGTAAGCTCCACTGGGAAGGGACGGATGTGAATGGCCAAATATTATCTGTACAGCGCTGCGGAATATGTGTGCGCTGCATAAATAACTGGTAATAATAATAATAATAATAATAATAATAATAATGCGTCATCCAATTTCCCGGCCGCCCACTTCAGTCGGTTTGTTGAGCCGTATTTTGCAAACTTTTTTCTGTGCTTTCAGTGGTTCTGTGTCCATGTGAGTGAATATAGTACTTTCTGCTTGTGTTGAATACCGGTCACTTTAGAGACACCCCAGGTCATACTTACCTAATTTATTTATCTACTCACCGGGAGATGCCAAGGGAGTAGACACTGATGACCGCTTAGGGGGACGGGGCCGGCTTACTACATCATTAGGTCCCGCCTAATGCGTTTTGGCATCATTTACCTCCACCCACTCCATACAGAGCTGTGAGTCACAGCATTTATCTCCCCGTCCTACCCACGTCACTAGGAAGTGGGCGGGATGTGGGAGATGTATATACTCTTCCGGGTGTGGGAGGCTCCCTGACAATTCGGGAGCCTCCCGACACTTCTGCCAGGGTAGGTAAGTATACCCCAGGTCAGTCAGTGCTTATACTCTGCATATATATATATCCTGGAAGCTTGAGACTGGTTCACATCTGTTTGCTCTCACAGAAGGGAATACTCAGGTCCTTTGTGGATTTTTTATATTTTTGAGGAGCTTTGGACAGTTACTCACTAAATGTTGTAAATCTATTTGAGCTTAACTATGTTCCTTACTATGAACCCATTAGGAGTAGGTATTTTATTATCAGACTTGGATCATATTTGGGTCTGATTGGGTCATGATTAATCAGCTGAAGTACAGCGTTACCCACCAACTCTCGATTATTACCTGTAAATCATACCCTTATGGATTATCAATAAATTTTTTGATACCTACCCTTAATGAAGTCGAAAGACGAAACGCGTAGGATTTACCAGTTACGGTTCCATTGACCAGTTGTGTGAAGATTCCCGCCCTATTGAGCTCACACCTGTTTAAAAGTGAGGGTGGGTCTCAAAAAAACATCTCCTCTAAACTGGCCTTGGCTCACTGATTTATTGGATCCACAGTATGTTATGTTTTTACTATGTTTATGTGAACCGGAACTTTTAAATGTTGAATCTATGTTTTTATAAAAAATAACCATTTGGGGCCAAATGTAATAGGGTGAGAGTTTAGAAAATGTCGAGTTGGTTGAGTTTCTTTTCAAAATGGGAAAACATCTGGATAAGAGTTTAAATTGTGAGTTTTTTTAGTCTAAAAACATGTGAGTTTGTATGTTCTCAGACTCATATTACATTACATTAGCCAAGTTTAAAATGTGTGAGAGTTTGCTGCTAAACTCTCACCCTATTACATTTGGCCCTTGGTATCTTTCCTAATTGGCCTTTTTGGCCTTCTGTTGAATGATTTTCTGGTGGAAGGTATATCCACAGAATCCCTCATGGTCTAATGTCACACAGTTCAAAAGGAGAACATCTTATTTAAACATATAGAGTACGGACTTTCGCATTCAAGCAAACTGTCTTAATTTGATTGCACTTAGGATTTTTTTTGTGTGTACAGTGTATATATATATATATATATATATATATATATATATATGTCAGTCCATAAAAAAACACACACATTATATTCAATTGTAGGGTGCATGGTCACAAATTATAATGTTTCTCCCATTTGTAAATAACGGCAATTAATACATCCGCCGCATTAGAAGGCACCTGCCTTAGATTTAAGCCAACCGGTATTTGCACAGACCCTTGGACTCACATCTGAAAAGGTTATGCGTTCTTTCAGATTTGCACTGCATTTGTAACAGAAAAGTTCGTAAAATATGTCAGTACTTTAGGATGACTTTCCTCGTTTGAATACGTACTGGAAATTATCCTATCGATTTTATCCACTTTTCTGTCAGATTTCAAAAGATCCTCTCCTTTCAACTATAAACACTTGTGGATAGCTTCCTGTATCTCTTTCGTTTCATAGCCCCTGTTAATAAAATTTCGACCCATCATCTGTAAGGCCTCAGGAACTTTCTCAGGGTTACTAGTGGTTCTCACTACTCGCACCAATTGCGAATACGGCAAACCCTTCTTTAGAGGTTGGGGATGGAAGCTGCTGGCCAAGAGGAGTGTCTTCTTATCCGTGGACTTTTTGAAAATTTCTGTTGTAAATGCACCAACCTCAATTGAAACTAGAACATCCAAAAATGAGATGCTGAGTGGCCTGCTTGAAAAAGTAAATCTAATAGAACCAGGTAAAGAATTCAAAGAATCCACAAAGGTTTCCAGTCTTTGTACTGCAAATAGAATGCAATTAATTGGGAATAGGTTTGATTTGACATAACATGTTCTACCTCATAGCGAGTCAAGACCATCGGGCTTGCGACGAGACCCTTGCGGTAGGGTCTCGTTGCCGCAAGCCCTGGAGTGCTTTCGGCTCTATTAGAGCCGGAAGCACTCCCACTGACATCACTTGTGATGTCAGTGGGGCCGGCCCCAGACGGTAGGCGTTCTCATGGGAACGTCTCCGTCTGGGCTGCCACGCCCCCGGCACGCCCACCAAAGGGGGCGTGCTGTCACTCACCATCAACAGCTCGCCCCCTTTGGTGCGAGACCCCAAGCGACGGCTTGCCCGTCGCTAGCCGGCTCCGTCGTGCGCATGCGCACTGGGCCAACATCGACCCGCTTGCGAGCGGGTCTGAATCAGGCCCATAGTGCACACTGGCTTTCCTTAGGGTATGGATCCCTACAAATAGGGAATAGCCTGACAACAGATTTAATAACCACTCAGTCAATGTATATATAGAAGAGCTGATTAAGTGATTCGACAGTCCTGGAGCCTATTTCTAAATAAATCCTACAGAGATGTAGATGGACACACAAGTTTTTGGCTGGTGTATTTAAGAAAAACAGTCTCTGTAGACATATATTGATAGTCTAAATGAAGTGCAGAAGATGCTGAAATGCAATAAGGCATATGTGACAGATGGCTCCTGTGCCTAGCCGCCCGCCAGAGTGTGGAGGAGAATTGAACGATTGTGCTTACCAGTATCAGCGCCGATGATAGAAGACTCCTGACTTCACACTGTCACTGCCGCAGAGTGGTAGCGGTCTGAGCATGGAAGAAAGTAGGTGAACTGCAGAGGGAATACTGCGAGGCAGGCGGCTCCTGTATCTTAGTAGCTGAAGTGGTGTGGTGGGAGGTCAACATGCAGCACCACCTGGAGTGCTAGCATGATCCACGACCCTATGACTCCCCCCCTCCATATTTTCACAACCAGGATCGGGTCAGAAAAGCCCGGTGCTGGTTGTACATTTTGGGGTTGGACCCCACGTCGTTTTCTTATTTTACACTTAATTTTTTTTCACACAGTAGCATGCATGGATCGAACTGATCTGTGCATGTTACTGTGTAACTAGCACCTGCTCATGCTAAAATCACCAGCTTAAAGCCGGTCTTTTATTTTGGGGATTTTGTGTTTGATTTGGTGTTTGATTTCAATATTGGTCTATGTAAAAGTACCAATGTTTAGATGATATCCAATTTTGAAAGGGATTCGGTTTTGTATTTGATTTCACATTCAGTGCTGACTTTAGTAAATCTCTGATGCTCAATATTAAATGTAAATCGAATGCAAAATCACCCAAAACACAAAATCAAACTTTGATATATATACCCCTAGGAAATCAGCTGCTTCTGATTTACTGAACCCACACCATCTGGCACCAACAATCATTCTACAGTCAGTCACTTACACTACATTTTTTCCCCTTCTACAGTAGTGTTTTTGGGTATGGGTATGAAATACTCGACAGGAGGAGCCCGACAGGACAAGATGCTGACTAGCACTGTTAAGTACCCTAACCCTCCTCTCTCCCCCCTAACCCTCCTTTACTGGTGCCTAACCCTAAAACTCCCGAGGCGGTGCCTAACCCTAAGTCCCCCCTGGGGATGCCTAAACCTAACCCCCCCTTCCCGCACCCTAAACTTAACCCTCCTGGTGGGGTGCCTAACCCTAACCTCCCCCCAGTGGTGCCTAACCCTAACCACCCTTCCCCTAGCCTAACCCTCCCCGGAGCGTGCTTAACCCTAAGTTCCCCTGGGAGTCCCTAACCCTAACCCCCCCTGCGGCCAAGTGCTAAGACACCTTTTTCGGTCTGGCATCTGTCTGTCTTCCGGCGTCGGGATTAAGTTAGGCGTCAGTATTTCTAAGCCTATCTTAAGTCCCCCGTCGGGATTTAGCAGTTGGGATATAGACTGCCGGTCTATTAACTACATCCTGTTTGAATAACAGCTCAACCTCTTGACCATGTGTGATACCCCTAAACTGTGGAGTATTATGAAGGTTCTGATAGTTTAACAATTCTCTCAGCCACACTCAAGGACAATATTTCCAGGAGTTACCTTACAATGAAGTATGCAGTCTCTCGTTCTTCTTACAATGTATCAAACCAATTGGTAATTAAACATGTAGTGATTTATTCACAACTTCAATGACAGTGCATATTTGAAACAGAAATACTGATACTTTTCTGAATATACATAGCCTCAGTGGATCGAAGTTGACACAGTTACATACATGTACTATACAGACAATAAGAGGATGTTTTATTGTACTGGAATAATCTCGCTTCCGGGCTGTGAAACTAAACGGATTAATAAAACATGCGGTAAAGATCACCACTATTTACAAAAGATGCTGTTAATCTTATCATATATCCTACATAAAGTTTGCAATGAAGTACAGTATACCTATTCAATTCACAACAGTTTATCAGTTGCTGGACAGTGAATTCTTTAAAGGTGGTGCACAGTATTTAGCTTGGTAAATAACAGTATTGAAATAAGTTTCTCAAATCCTGCTGTTTTCCCCAATGTGCTCTCCTATTTCTCCTCACAAATGTGTCCTATTCAGTTAGCACGGATTACTCCTGCTCTGTGCTGATAACAAAGTTGCTAATTACCCCTAGTATTTAGTCTCTCTCTTTTGTACCTGAGGCAATACTAATGTAGCATGCAGTCTCACTAACTTTGCGTTATAATTACAATATTTTCGCTCCAACTGCGATACCATTAACGCTGACTTGGAGTCCAAATGTGCTGCTCTTTCTATGCCAACAGTAGGTGTTGCCAATCGGGCGGCCTGTTGGCAGTTACTATATGGGACGAGCTGCTGGGAGAGACAGTTATTAACTGATGAAAGTAGTGGGTCAGTGAGAGTGAGGGCAAAAGCTGTCTCCAATCCTCTATTATGATCAGGGGACTGCCCCTATCCTTTACGTTCCTTAATGAGGGCTAATGGTACTGTGGCGTTGATAAATATAATGCTGAAATAAATTTCTGTCTCTTGTAGTGAAAACTAAATGTTCTATTAAAGCTGACTGCTGCAGAGTGATGTAGTGATGATTGGTGCTGTTGCTCTCATTTACAGACCTCTCCTGTAGTACCAGATCTGATCATATGAGAAGCCTGTCAGCGATGTTACTGCTTCCTTCAGTGTCTTCCTGTCAGGTAAAGGTCCCAACGCAGGTCCAGGCTTCTGGGTCACATTCTGTACTGCTGTTCCACAAAGACAGTTGGCCATTAACTCCAGTTCAGACAGGGCTCCCCCATAATGTCCAGTGGAAGAGTCCTTGCCTCGCACCCCCCTTTTAGAAGCAGTTCAGACCAAGTGGGGAATACCATTACACTCCATGATAATGGGGTACAGTCTTTTACATGAAGTAAATCCAATATATAACAACCAAGGCATAGTATAGCATACATGACATTATCTAGTTTAACACCTATACAATAAAGTAAAAATATGACTATCTCCCAGCAATGCAGGGGTATATTAACAGAAAGAATACTAATAAAGGGGTACTCCCAGGCCTGGGGGTACCACATATGTCTGCATGTTTTTATGCATTAATTTGCTGCCACAATGTTGACTGATAAGATTTTTGCGTTAACTAGCAAATGTACAGATGTACCTAATAAAGAAGTCACATTTACTATTCAATATATGCCTAATCATTATAGAAAGTGGTTGGTAGTTCTACAAAACACCAGCATAGGGCTACTACAGCTTACAGATAGCAATAAAAAAATACAATACATTTTTTTTCTGTAATCTTTGGTTTTTATTTAGAAGATAAGGTGTACAATAACAAAAGGTAGAACAAATCTTTAAAAAAAAAAAAATAAGTTTATAACATATGAAAGAGCATATAAAGAGCAAACATGGACATTGGTACTGTGGGCAAATGATCGGTGAGTATCAATAACAGTTAACAAAGTAGCAATTATCCCAAAATATTGGGCCCCGTTTAATAATGATAATGATATGCTTGTTATCACTCATTACTAATCTTAAATGGTGCTCCAACCAATCAGCTCCTAACTGACATTTTTCAAACACAGCATTTAAAATGACAGGATCTGATTGGTTGGAGCACCATTTAAGTGTAGTAACGAGTGATAACAAGCATATCACTCATTATTAAATGGGCCTGTAGATTAGTAGTGCCTGTAGATTAAAATTAGAGGTAGCAAGTCCATTTGAGTCATACAAAATATACGAATATGGAAAAAAAAGCAAATACCGGGTAAAGTAAGGGGAAAGAGGGTGAATGAGGGGAATAGGTGGAGGTAAAGTCTCCGGTTTGGAAGAGCTTTTCTTTTTTTTGTTTATTTCAAGCAATTTAATTCTGCTAGTAAAGTTGCAAATTGATTATCAACAGTCGATAAATAGAAATGGAAATGGAACAGAATGAGTGAGATAACAGTGGCAATCAATGCAAAAAGCTCAAAAGAATGGGTTGGACCGAGGGCCTATTGGTCATTCTTGGCAGCGAGGGTTAATAAGTGAAGGTTTGTGGGTGAATCATTATAGTGCCAGGGCAGAGGGAGAGGAGAAGGAAGTGAAGTGAGGTGGGGATAGGAGAAGCAGGATCAAGAAGGTAAGCAAGCCATGTACACAGAGAAGTACAGATATATAGCCTAGTGTCTTGCCTTCACGCGAGACCAGGGAGAGTCACATCGTGACAAGAGTAACATGACCAGATGTAATGAAACTTGTCCACTGTATTGTTGTGAAGACTAGTTAGCTACTCCATTTTGGACATAAACCAAACTCGGTTTAGGAGTTCTTGGTGAGCAGGAGTATCGGGCTTCTTCCAATTACGGGACAGTGAATATTTAGCAGCAAATGATATATGAAGAATTAGTTTATTAATGTGTTTAGATATCTGACTGACTGGGGCACATAGAAGTAAATTGGCTGGAGATACAGGAGAGGTAAGGGCTGCTACAGAAGATATGAGGGAACGGACCATATTCCAGAATGGAACAACTTTTGGGCAGGTCCAACAAATGTGGATAAAGGTAACAGTTTGGCCACAGTGTCCCCAACACAGGTCAGAGATAGTAGGATACATATGGTGTGACAGGGACACAGCAAGGGCATAGCCATTGGAGCTTGTGCTCCGGACGCCTGCACTGGGGTGCATGTTTTTTTCTTCTGACCACAGGGGATCGTTTCCCAATCCCTGGCAGTACATAGCAGAGACATCCCCATTGAAGTCCGGATTTCATGGCTCTGCTCTATCCCACATCCCCCTGGCTTCGTCCCTCTTGTTCTGTCCCACCTCCCTCTGGCTTCGTCACTTCTCCTTTCTGCTTTGTCCTTTGAGCAGCATAAACAAGTATAATGCCTAGGGTCCTAAAGGGATCATAATCTGTTACTGCCCTTATGCTTAATTTTATTTCCTTTGAACTTCCCCCCACATGCTGGCCATCCCCGCTCCCTGGCACACTTCAGAACTGAGGGCATAGAATGCATGTGATCCAGGCACCATGGCTACATGCTACTCCTCTGTGATCCGGAACCAAGTACCACCTGATAAAGACCTTGTACAAATTTTTTGCCACACTAATTGAACTTGTATTTGGATATGAAGGTTCATATCACTTCCCAGGAATCGTGACGCAATGAGCGGCCCAAATCCATTTCCAACGCATGTTCATGGGCACCAAGAGGGGGGCGGACTCCTTGTTACTAACAGACAATTTTTTTTTTCAAGTATTAGTAAATGTGTAGTTTAGCCCCAAAAACACAACATTGATGTTGATCGATTTTAAATTGATCAAAATCAATTAAAATCGACCTTTATTAAATATAACCCTTAGAGAGACGAGAAGATTCCACTAAGGGTTGGCCAGGAATATTATATACATTTTTGCAATATATTTTAACTGGGTTAAAGGGCACCATTCCTATCCTGAAGAGCCGGGATAGCGGAAGCAGCCATATAGGCTTTTAGTCTATTGGCTATCATAGTGTCCGCTTTATTGCTTTTCTCATAATAAGACTGGTTAAGCCAGTAAAGGTTCTCAGTTTTTTTCAGAGAGGAGAGCATTCAGGTCACTCCAAGCTGTAAGTTGTTCATAAAGAGACTGAGTAGGGCTGCATTTGTGGACGGTTTACAAACGCTGAACTTCCTCTGTCAAAGTTTATAATCCTTGTTTCTATGGGTAGCATAATTGATAATGTGATAACAAACTTATGAGCTTCCCGAACCAGAGGAGAGAGAAATAATCAGCCATAATGGTTTTAATTTTGTTCTGGACCTGCAGTATTTTCCAATAAATATATTTATTACCCCAATATCCACTGGTAGGAATTTTAGGAGGTAACCTCAGGGCCGTTTCTAGAGGTAAGCCCCGCCCACTGCTGGCAAGGACCGGGAGGACCACAATAACCTCCTGAGTTCCGCTGCAGATTAGTTTGGCCACGGGTGGCAGACTGTGTCACTGTGACACAGCTGCCGGAACCTCGCCTCCTAAGCAAAGTCCGTTGCTTAGGAGCTAGTCCGTGCCAGGGCTGCTGGTCTTGGCGATGTGACATCATGACATCACTGAGGCCACCAATTGCTGAGGAGACCCAGAGTCCAGACCTGATGACTCCAAGGAGATCACTGCAACGGGTGAGGGCACCCCTCTGCAAGCCAGGCTCTCTGTACCAGCCCATAGTTAGGTAAGTGCTTTGAGGTAGGGAGAGGTAACCAGTGCTATGATAGGAAAGGGGAGCTGTGCTATTATTTTTAGGGAAATGGGGTGATGTGCTGTGAGGGGAAAGGGGTGCTAGGAGGCTGGCTGATTGTTAATCAGCCAACCTCCCCTTTTGTGCCAAACAGGGAGACCCTGTCTGATTGACACACAGAAAGATGCTGGATGATCGACATACAGGGGGAGGCTGATTGACACAGGGGAGGAGGCTGAGGGACACGGGAAGGATTGAGGCTGAGAGACACATGGTGCAGGAGGCTAGAAAGGCAGGAGGCATGTGTGACAGGGCAGGAAGGTGGAGAGATGGGGCAGGAGGCTGTAAAGAAAGGAGGCTGGAGAGACAAGTGGCAGGAGGCTGAAGGGGATACAGGGGTTTCAGCTGTCAGGGATTCTCCAATTATGGTCAGGACTATGGTGTTTGTGTTCCTGACCGTGATGCTGGTGGCTCAGTGGTGGAACTTGGGATCTGGAGATTAGCGGGCTTGATATAGTTTCTGCGCATGTGCAGACACAGAAGCAGATGATGAGACAGCAGCCGAGCAAAACGGAACAAACTTGGGCACTGGAGCCCTGCAATTACCAGATATTAGGAGGAGGAACAAAGGAATTCTGTATCCAGGAGACAACACAGACTGACAGGACTCAGGAGGCAGCACCGGTAGACTGAACTCTGGAAGTAGCACAAGTAGACTGGACTCGGGGAACTGAGAACTAGATAGGTTTAGGGAGGTGACTAATACCCTAGACAGGGGCGCGGAGTCTAAACACATAAGCAGTCTTCTCCAGGGAACTCTGCAAGGAGATAGGGATTTCGCTGTGTCTGATGTGCAGGTCGTGACCCCCTGGTAAAGACTCTATTTAGAACTCTCCGAAGATACTGAGGCCTAAGCCCCAGAACTACGGACAAAAATAATAGGGAATTATAGCAACAGCCACTGATAAAGATCTAATGATTCTGGTTACAGTTGCTGATGTTGGAGCCGATGGTTCTGGATATAGCTGATGAATGTGGAGGCGAAAAACTAGTAATCAGATAGGTACCGATGAAGATGGATTCGAGTGGGTACCTGAATATCGTATCGGAACCGATTATGCTAATATCGGATAGGGATCGATGGTGCTTGTATCAGATAAGAACCAATGCTACTGGTATCAGATAGGAACCAATAATGTGAATACTTATGCAACAGCAACGAGGAGAAGTCTGGAGTGTATTAACGCACAGAAGTGCAACATGCAGTCCAAGGCACTGACTGCTAGTCAGTAAGATCCTTTCATCCCCCCTGGTCTGCTCTGATTGGCTGAGAGGATCAGGTGTGCCCAAAGGATACTCCACACTGAGTGGAGCTTGGAATCACATGATCACCGCTGACCCAGGAACAGAAGGATCAGCGGTCAGCTGACCGCTCAGGCCCGGAGATGGCGAGCATGCTAGTGGGGTTATAGCAGCCACGGGAATATGGGGTAAACGGCGGACAGCAGTGCAGAGTAGGAACCAGAGCTAACCTGAATAGATAACCTGCACAGGCCACTACACCAGCGTGAAGGTGAGATCAGTAGTGCAGTAATGCGATTCCTGACAATAATCATATAATATCACAGGAAAATATGATCTCATTGAACTATATTTATCTCTCCTTCTGCTTCTATTATTTTATGACATATCACCAAATCCATGCCCCCCCCCCTCCCCCTCAACTGGTCCACTTACATATAGCCGATTTATAGCAAAAATCTCATAAACAGCTAGCCTCATAAACATCACAGATCTCCCATCATCCTCCAAATCAATAAAATGTGCCTTATGGAATCCACACTCTGTTTGTAACAAATATTCATCCATGAGCACTTTATCTCAAACAACCTCAACCTTCTGGCAATAACAGAAATATGGCTTACACAATTAGACACTGTCTCCCCTGCAGCACTTTCACATGGTGGGCTTCATTGCACATATACCTCCAATCCTGGTAACAGTAAAGGAGATTGGGTTGGAATATTACTGTCCCAACTTTTCAAATAAACAGTTCTACCACAGGTTCCCTCACTCACATTTACATCTTTTGAAGTACATTCTAAGAATTTTCATCCCTTTCTCTTTGCGTGTTGCTGCTATCCACCGCCTGGGCTATATTAACATTTTCTTGAACACTTTTCTGCTGGCTCACTTCTTATCCTTTGACATCCCAATCATCATCATGGATGATTTCAATATCCATATTGATAGTCCACGATCTCCTTGTTCCTCCAAACTTCACTCTCTAATCTCCTCTCTCAGCCTTTCCCAGTGGACAGACGCCTCTACTCATTAGGATGGCCACTGCCTTGATCTTGTTTTCGCCAGACTATTCTCAGTCTCTGAATTCACTAACACTCCTTTCCCTCTCTCTCAGATCACAACCTTATCACCTGCATGCTCTCTCCCATTACTTCAAGCTCAGTGTCACTGAAGTCTACCAAGCCTCTTAAAACCTGCAGAAAAATTAACACTATGGGGCATATTCTATTGGGGGCGAGAATAGCAAAAATCCTGCATGTGCGAGGTTTTTCCTGCAGGTGCAGGATTTTTGCTATTTAATTAGGTGCGGGTTTTTGCTATGTTGAGCGCGACCAATTTTTCCTCAAATCCACAATTTTAGGAAAAAAGGTCGGGAAATTCTCTGGGACCCCGGCGGCACTCCTCCTAATGACTAATTAAGCTATTGGAAGTTTCCAATTAGCTTAGTTACTCAGTAATACTCACCTTCCGAAGTGCTGTCTTCTGCATCCAGTGTCGGAACCCAGTCTCCTGCAGCAGTGGCGAATATGTCAGTGTGTGTGTGCTTGTGTGTGTTTAATGAGTGTGTGTGTGCATGAGTGTGTGACCCCTGGTGTGTGTGTCCAGTGTGAGTATGCCCCCATGTAATGGGTGCTGGGAGAACTACATCTCCCAGCAGCCCTTGTGCCTCCCCGGAGCCTCCTAGCAGCCCCCGGGACTCCCAGCAGCCCCCTCCCCAGGGAGAAGATGGAGGGGAAGCCACAGGCAACCTCAGAGACCACCGGAGACCCCCGGGCGGGTAAGTGTAATTTTTTTTCTTTCCTTTTTTTTATGTGGCGCAGGATTTTGAGCTTTTTAATTGGATACCGCAGGTATCGGGAGTGTGGATACCCATGGTAATCCAAAATTGGGCGCGAGAGGTGCAAGGGTTTTTCCTCGCTAAACTTCATGCTCAATTGAATATGCCCCTATTAATCTTCAAAAAACTTTCCACCTCTCTGCAACAACTACTCGCACTGATTTCTTCTATATTTATTTCTCCTGAGATTGCTGTATCACACCTTAACCAAACTCTAGAATAGCCTTTGATGTTTAGCTCCAGCTAAATTTCACACATTTTTGAGACCTAGATGTCAACTGTGGCCTACTAAATTAAAAAGACACCTACAAAAACTATCACATAAAGCAGAACGTCAGCGGCGTAAAATTTCATACTCCAAGTTACTTCCTCACATACAAGACTATCTACCACTCTTATCGTAAGGCTCTAGACACTGCCAAACAAACATATTTCCAAACTCTTATCTCTGCTCAAGCTTCTAATCCCAAGCAACTTTTTAATACATTTAAATCACTTTTTACCCCTCCCACACCTAACGCGCCAGCTACTATCACAACAAGATTGATAAGATCCAAAATGAAATGGTATGCTCTTCCTCAGCCAGCGACCTGCTCTGTTCCTTCCCTCAACCCTCTGGTACCTTCTCTTTATTTGATCTCACAAATGAAGATGACGTCTCTACACTCTTTTCATTTTCCTTCTCTACTACCTCTTCTCTTGATCCTATACCCTCACAAATCATTAGAGCTCTGTCTCCTGTGCACATCCCAACCTTAACTAAAATTTGTAATCTCTCTTTAATCTCTCTCTCTACTGGTATATTTCCATCACTGTTCAGGTATGCAGTGATTACTCCTATTCTGAAAAAAGAAAATTCTGACCCTAACTCTTTCTCAAATTACCGTCCCATCTTTCAGCTCCCATGTCCACCCAAGCTACTTGAAAGTCTCACCTACACCCGCCTCACGCTTTCCTCACTCACACAACTTGTTAGATCCTCTTCAGTCATGCTTTCGTTCCTAGCACTCCCCTGAGAAGGTAGTGAATGATCTGATAACTGCTAAGTCTAAAGGCCATAAGTCAATTTTTATTATTACAGATCTTTGTGCTGCAACTGACACTGTTGACCACTCTCTTCTCATACAAACACTACAATCCCTAGGTCTTCAGGACACATCCCTATTCTGGTTCTCATCATACTTATCTAATCGCTCTTTCACTGTTCACTTCTCTGTATCCGCCTCCTCTTCGCTACCTCTATCAGTTGGAGTACCGCAAGTTTAGGTCCTCTGCTTTTCTCAATTTATACCACATCTCTTGGAAAACATATCAGCCTCTTCGAATCTCAGTACCATCTGTATGCTGATGATGCTCAGATCTACATATGTCACCATTTGTATTGGTCCGCATTACTGAATGTCTCTCTGCCATTTCATCTTAGATGTCACCTCACCACCTCTAACTTAACATTTCCAAAACAGAATTAATACTATTTCCACCAGCCAATAGTAGTTAGCAACCAGATCTCTCTATCACTGTTGAGAACTCAACAATCAAACCCACCCCACAAGCTCGCTGCCTAGGTGTCATTCTTGTGTGTGACTTACATGTAGCACTTCCAATGGGAAGTCACTACCAGTCACAGAGTGTAGCCAGTGCAGTCGAGGACTGCAACTGGCTCACTGAGGGGGCAAATTTAACTGGGGGGTGGCTGCAGCCCTGGGCAGCGCTGCTTTTGGGCTCTGCCTCGGCCATGATCCAACCTTCAGCTCCTGTGCTGCACTCCCACCGTGCTTCAGCTGTTTTTAATCAGCAGCGATTCTGCTACGGGCACTACTGACATGCTGTCAGGTTAAGCACTCCCCCTGCTGGTCAACTTGCCTCAGCCAGCAGTCTGAATGCAATAGTGCAGGGCTCTCTCTCCCCTCAGCGCTCACCTCATATAATACTGTATCTATTCTACTGCAAGCGGAGCAGGACCATGCTCCGCACCCCCTACTCCGCTTCCTCCGCTCACCACTTCTCCTCATCTAATACAGCCGCCTCCCGTGTACTGCTCCTCGCTGCAATCACTGGACTCCTCCTCCCCAGAGAGCACGGGCTCCATCTCTCTCACTGAGGTACCCCACTAGTCAGATTAGTGACACTAGCCTGGCTTTCTGCTCAGTATTTTATATCAGGAGCCTGAGCTTTATCTCTCCCACTCAGGGCTTGTGGTAGTTATTTCTCACTGTGTTCTATTATTGTGACTTGGCAATATTGTGCTGTTCTGTCAATATCCTTGTTATGCAGGTTCTGGAAGATTGGACTAACAAATCAAATAGAATTTTTAAACAAACAAAGCACAATTGGATAATATAGCTGGATATCTTTAATGACTTTTCCATATAGATGTCCTATGCAGAGCAACAGGATTAATTAGCTTTCCAATTAGTTTGATGAGCGTGGGGGTTATGGAAACTCGACCCTAGTAACATCCCCACTTCACTCAGAAGAGACATTAATATAAATGTTTAGAGGCGGCTGCAAACCAAAATTCAACAACAAGATGCTGATACTGTGAAGTATAATCATGACCATTTATAACAGCCAGCTTACCAGGGATCATTTCTACATTGGTGGGCCAAATGGGATGTATTTATCAGACTGGCGGACGGCATGTCGCCAGTCTAATCCCAACGCTGAAAGTCCGAAATGGGACTTAAGATAGGCGCCGAAATACTGACACCTATCTTAATCCCGATGCCTATCTTAAGCCCGACGCCGGAATCCAGAAGGACAGCAGCCCGAATCAGGTAAGTCTGGGGCGCCCTTAGTGTTAGACAGGGGGAAAGGCGCCATTTGGAGAGTGCTAGGTTAATCTAGGGTAGCTGGGTTATGGTTAGGTTTTTTTGGGGGGAAGGTTTGGGATTAGGCACCCCTAGGGGGGAGGGTTAGGCTTAGGTACGAAGGGGGGAGACTTAGGTTTAGGCACTAACAGGGAGGGTTAGGGTGCGGGGAGGGTTAGGCCACTAGAAGGGAGGGTTAGGGGGAGAAGGGGAAAAGGTAAGTATACTTACCCAACCCCTGTCGGGATACCATCCATCGGGATGCCGCTGTCGTTATTTTGACAGGAGGCATCCCGACAGCTGGCATTACATACCGATTCTGGCCAAATGTTCTTGCAGCCAAGGCAAACATGGTGGAATGTATATCCCCATAGCATTAACAAGCACTTTCTACCATTGCCACCTTACTTTGTACATTATACTATAAATTCAGGGGACAAGAAGAAGCTCTGTAGTGGGGCACTCTTTATAGCTAATATTAAAACCTTACTTTTAATTTTTATTTGTAAAATAGAGCATCGCTACATTAATGACAATAGGACATACAACATATATCATAATGTACTGGCTTACCATACTATCCCTTTAAACTGGGACACTCATAAACTCATGATCCTGTGTAATTCATGAGTGTCCCGATTTAAAGCAATAGTATGGTAAGCCTAATAATGTATCAAAAAGGCAACATTCTCAACATCAAATGTGAGGGTGTGTCCATTTAATGGTATATACTGAGGGCAGGGCTGTTTGTAGACAATCTTGCTCCCAGTGCAAACAGTCAAAATGTACCCCCACCACCCCCACGGGATTTACCAGACCAATAATATTCTTGCGAGTGTCTAAGGCGCACGTAACAAAATAGGGGGTGTGGCTCCAGAGCAAGGGCCGTGGGCTTGCAGAAAATCTGTCCCCAGAGCCAGCCCACAGTGTACCTCCAGCCAGCCCCCAGTTATTATTAAATAATAGACCTCATCTGGCTGCGACTTTCATACGGTGTATTCAGTTGGTATTCACTATTCCTGTAGGAGATCACATGGTCCATAAAATGCCTGCTTGTGTAGGAATATAACCAATGTCATCATCATAAAACAGAGGTTCAACCAGACTCGTGTCCTGTCACCTACTAACCCCTGTTTCCCCTCTATCCTCCTGCCCTTGTCTCTTCAGACTTCTTTCTTTACAGCCTCCTGCCCTGTCTCTCCACCTTCCTGCCCCCTGCCCCGTCAGTCAAGCCATCTGCACCCTGTGTCTCTCAGCTTCAATCCCTCCGATGTGTCCCTCAGCCTCCCCCTCTGTGTCAATCAGCCTCCCCTGTATGACAATCAGCCAGCCACCCCCTGTGTGTCAACCATCCAGGGTCCCCCTGTGTGTCAATAAGCCAGCCACCCCCTGTGTGTCAATCAGCCAGGGTCCCCCTGTGTGGCAATCAGCCAGCCTTCCCCTTTTGTGCCAATGAGCCAGCCTCCTCCTTTTGTGCCAATGAGCCAGCCTCCCCCTTTTGTGCAACTCAGCCAGCCTCCCGTTTGTCAATCAGCCAGCCTCCCCCTTTTGTGCCAACCAGCCATGCTCCCCATGTCTCTTAGCATCATCCTCTGTCTCCCCAACCACCAACCCAGCGCAGCGCACACTTACCTCCTCCTGCTTGCTTTCTTGCTGCTCGGCTTCTCCTCCTACAGTGCTGCTTCATGAGCTCCCAGTCTTCTCCTCTGCATTTCTTCTCAGGCAGGTACGAGCCAGGTGAATAGTTCTGCTGTGCAGTGCGGTGGTCCTTTGCTCTCAGGGAGAGCGCGCGTGCGACGTGACGTCATCACATTACAACACACTGCATGACTAGAGGCAACAGCAGCCAGCAGGGGTTGGAGTTAGGCGCCCCATGCGATTTTACGGCTTGCACGCCACTAGAAACCATGGTCCAGCAATGGCTTGATAAACTGTAATATAGCACAAATATTTTCCTCATGGTAAGTAAGCACTGCTATACTCCCTAACACTTAACGGTTTGGAGGAGATGTATAAAGCTTTCTAAAGAGTGAAGAAGTGGACAGGTGGAGACGTTACCCATAGAAACCAATCAGCTTAGAGCAGGGATGGACTGGGGCTGTACATCAGCCCTGGCTGTCCACCCTGTGCGAGCGTGCTCGTGAAGGGGGTGTGGTTTTGTTTCAAGGGGGGCATGCCACGAGTCACGGGGGCCTGGCCTCACAGCATGCCACCCTCTCTTCCCCACCCACTGCCACCACCCCTCCCCTCCCCCGGAGCTAATGGCCTGTATCCAGCTGCATTGGGTAGAGGGCGGGGGTACTTCAACACTCCTCGAACCGGCCCAGAGACCATCGGCCCTTCTGGCAAATGCCAGAACTGCCAGATGGCCAATCCGGCCCTGTCTTAGAGGTAGCATTTATCAAGTACATTCCATAAAATGATAGGTAGATGTAGATTGGTTTCTTTGGGCAACTTCTTCACTTGCTAGACAGCTTGATACATCTCCCCCATAATCCTTATAGTGATTAAGAACTGGTATCCTTCCTAGTATGAAGTACATAAGAAGAAAAAAAGATTTGTGTCACATGCACTAGGCTCCTGCCGTGTGCCTGTGGCAGTGAATGACAGACAAGAAGGATAATGAGCACCCACCAACAAGTGTAAAAGGTAAGATCAGCATCTGCTATCAGTTGGGAAAAACGTATGCAGTACCCCGGGGTTGTGAGAGTGTAGTGGCTTGTCATGTTTAGACTGTTTTGGATATTATGTGCAATTTTTTGTTTTTGCCTTTTGATGGAAATATTTTTATGTACTTATATTGTATTATTTATATATTGATACCCTTAATGGGTCTTTGTTCTATTTATTATTTATTTTGTTTTATGATATATGTGTAATATAGTATTGCTCTCATGAATAAAAGAAATGTAAAAAAAAAGGAAGAGTGAATGCAGGATATCACAGATATCTCCTGCTTACCTTCCTCTAGCGGAATGGCCCGCTGTCCCCATACACTAGCTCCGATATTTTTGGAGCTTGAGCGCGGGAGCATTCACTGTCTTCAGATGGCTATTGCTCCCGCTTGGGGCTCGCAACCCACTCCTTCCCTATGAGAGGAGTCCCAGATTGCGAAGAGGCCTCTGTCCGGCTCCTTCCGTCGGACGTCGGGGCTCTTGTGCGCATGCATGACCCGTAGGTCACGCATGCGCACTTGTCTCACTGCTCCAATTTTCAGATCAGCTGTCTCCATGCTGGAGCAATGATGAATTGCTCTGGCGCTCACGTAGAGTTAGAATGTTAATTATCGGAGTCTGTTCAGACCCCGATAATTAACATCATGAATAGACCCCTAAGAGAGGGAGAGAGAGGGAGAAGGGGGAGGGAGAGAGAGACAGGGAGGAGAAGAGAGGGAGAGAGAGAGCGAGAGAGAGGGAGAAAGGTACAGGGAGAGGGGGGAGAAAGTGAGAGAGTTGGAGAGAGAGACAGAGAGTGAGATAAAGGAAGAGAGAGGGAGGGGGACAGGAGTAGGAGACAGAGAGAGAAGTGGAGGGAGAGAGGGAGTGAGGAAGACAGAGAGATTGAGAGAGAGGAAAGGAGTGTGTGCACGCTCTCTTAGTAGCACACTTACCTGTTATAGTACCAGCTTTTCTAAAGGGGACAGGCACTTCGAGGCATTAGGCCCTGCCCCCTACTCGCCCATGAATCGCAGCAATATTTCATCAAAGGGGTGGGGGCTTCCACAGTCAGCCACGGTCATCATGTCCATCACTTAGGGTGCTGCTGCACTGCTGTGCTGTGTTCAAGATGCTGCGGGACGCGGGAGCCAGTCAGGGAGATTCTAGAGTGGCCAGGTTCCGGCCAGTATTTGCAGCATTGTGGGGACCCCAAAGTGTGGGGGCATCTGGACGACCGCTCGGTCCGCCCCGCCTATAATCCGGCCCTGAGTGACTGCAGGGCATACAACTTGGAAGTACCTGGTTCCTGGTCAGCTTCTCATCTGAGATACTCTCTTGGTGTACGTATTCTACAACTAGTACAGCTTGTATGTCTGTAAAACCAGTGCACCACAGTTATTCAAGGAAAAAGATACTATATATATATTCTCAGACAATTAACAGATAGGCGTGCCTCCAAATAACGTCAGGCTGGGGGTAAAGCCCAGCTATCCGTCACTGGCTGGGCTTCCCCCAGCCCTCTTCTGTCAGTGAATGGCGCGCGGCATCCATTCACACTCCGGGGGTCCAGCACTGCCGCACAGCTGCGGCGGTGGGGGTCCCCAACCTCCCAATTAGACCACCCGCGGGCCACTTCGGCCCGCGGATGGAGCAGCAGGACAGTACTGTCCCGCTGATATCGGGATGCTGGGGAAGGGTGCCGCCCTCTAGGGGTGGTGCCCTTGTGCGACCGCACTGGTCGAACACCCCTAGAGCCGGCCCTGCCACAGGCAGAGGAGACTGGTGCTGCAGCAGCAAGCTGTCTCCCTTTGCAGCCTAGCACACAGCAGTATGCGCTGGGCTGCTCAGCTGACAGGGAGGAGGGGGCAGCGTCAGACCCGGGCCCCTGTCAGGCCCCTCCAGGAAGCCCAGACCTGGTTAATTAGTACCCGCTCTCCCCCCTTTCGGCACCCCTGATTACAAACATAGCTTAATATATATAACCTAACACAAAGCCCCACTTCACTTTTTACATCACTGATCTGTCTTGTATTGCTTATAGACTACTTGCTGTCCTTCCTTAAGCTTTTGAAATACACTATGCAGTTTGCGGGAAAAAGTCAACTAGAGGAAGGATAGACACCAGAGTGTGGTCATAGGTTGTAAAGAAAACATTTTACTTAAGGCATAACAAGTAAAATGCTAAGTAATACAAAAATTAGAGCTCTCCCTATACAACGAAAGTAACAACTTCATATACTGAGATGATGTCTAACATTTAATGTGACAACACCTTTTAAATAAACCTCCCAAGAAGACAAACTAACCTGAGACTCAACTATGTCTATAACATGACTGCATTACAAAGACTTTGAGAATGTTTAACTCAAAACATATTAGGTGTTATCGCAGTTCTTCATCTGTGAGTGTCACTATTGTGCCGGTGGACCAGACTTGGGAATTGGATGACATCAGACCCAGGTAGTATTATGGCTGTTTCCACAGGATTCAGGCTTGATGCACTTGTTTGTATTTTCTGGTACATGATGTTCCTCGGCCACATTAGCTGTAATATTAATAGTGCCTCTCAAATGATGTATGTTCCTCTGGTACAAACCCATACTTTGTGTTACTACCTTTGTATAACCATGACTCTGCTGTAGGTCCTACAGATACAGCTTGCTGACATCCACTGTTAGTGACCATCGATACTCTATCTTCTGGATGACAGTTAGGCAAATCTTTGACACCATGGTTATAGAAACATCCCGAGTTTTTCTGTAGTTTTTTTAACATTATTTTATTGACATGTTTGAAAAGTTTGGGGGTTACCTTGGTTCAAGCAAAGTTCTTCTCAACTTTCTTCATATGAACAATTTAACTGTTATAGCTTTTGTTTCAAAGATTTGTATATTCTAAATATGGATCAACACCAGAGCCAATTATTTTTTCTAAAATCCAGCTTGTGCATTTAACTAATAGTAAACAGGACTAAAATGTATTAGTCAAATTCCCCAGTTGCGTGTAAACAACAATAAACAGAGGTCTATTACCTTAGCCACTAACACTTATGAATGAAGTACAAAGGGCAAGGATTAGGCAATTATGCCGACCACTGAGAAGCATCCAGCTCAGGGCCATATTAGCAATGGGGCATATGGAGCTCCACCTCCAGACCTCCACATAAAAAAGGGCCCATCATCATCATGATGATGACCAGCTGCCTAGCTCTCACACCATAGAGTCTGCCATAAAGTATAGTTTTCTATTTTCCATCACAAAATTATGCAGTTTTTCTATTTTTATGTATTTAGGGAAGTGATTTTCAACCTTTTTTAACTTGAGGCACACTACGCCAGATCTTAAAATTGCCAAGGCACACCATCCGGTGATATGGCATGCTTGACCTATGAAAAAACATACATATTGGCTCCCACATAAAAAACACACACTTTGGCCCCCACAGGAATAAAACATACATACATTGGCCCCCACAGGAATAAAACACACATACATTGGTCCCAGAGAAATAAAACACACATACATTGGCCCCCACAGGAATAAAACACGCATACATTGGCCCCCACAGGAATAAAACACACATACATTGGCCTCCACAGGAATAAAACACACATACATTGCCACCCACAGGAATAAAACACACATACATTGGCCCCAGAGAAATAAAACACACATACATTGGCCCCCACAGGAATAAAACACACATACATTGGCTACAGAGAAATAAAACACACATACATTGGTCCCCACAGGAATAAAACACACATACATTGGCCCCCACAGGAATAAAACACACATACATTGGCCCCCACAGGAATAAAACACACATACATTGGCCCCAGAGAAATAAAACACACATACATTGGCCTCCACAGGAACAAAACACCCTACATTGCCACCCACAGGAATAAAACATACATACACAAATACATTGGCCCCAGAGAAATAAAACACACATACATTGGCCCCCACAGGAATAAAACACACATAAATTGGCCCCCACAGGAATAAAACACAGATACATTGGCCCCCACAGGAATAAAACACACATACATTGGCCCCCACAGGAATAAAACACACATACATTGGCCTCAGAGAAATAAAACACACATACATTGGCCCCCACAGGAATAAAACACACATACATTGCCCCCACAGGAATAAAACACACATACATTGGTCCCAGAGAAATAAAACACACATACATTGGCCCCCACAGGAATAAAACAGGCATACATTGGCCCCCACAGGAATAAAACACACATACATTGGCCTCCACAGGAATAAAACACACATACATTGCCACCCACAGGAATAAAACACACATACACACATACATTGGCCCCAGAGAAATAAAACACACATACATTGCCACCCACAGGAATAAAACACACATACACACATACATTGGCCCCAGAGAAATAAAACACACAAACATTGGCCCCAGAGAAATAAAACACACATACATTGGCCCCCACAGGAATAAAACACACATACATTGGCCCCAGAATAATAAAACACACATACATTGGCCCTAGAGAAATAAAACACATACTGTACATTGGCCTCCCTCCACAGGAATAAAACACACATACATTGGCCCCCACAGGAATAAAACACACATACATTGGCCCCCACAGGAATAAAACACACATACATTGGCCCCAGAGAAATAAAACACACATACATTGGCCCCCACAGGAATAAAACACACATACATTGGCCCCCACAGGAATAAAACAGGCATACATTGCCACCCACAGGAATAAAACACACATACACACATACATTGGCCCCAGAGAAATAAAACACACATACATTGCCACCCACAGGAATAAAACACACTTACACACATACATTGGCCCCAGAGAAATAAAACACACAAACATTGGCCCCAGAGAAATAAAACACACATACATTGGCCCCCACAGGAATAAAACACACATACATTGGCCCCCACAGGAATAAAACAGGCATACATTGGCCCCCACAGGAATAAAACACACATACATTGGCCTCCACAGGAATAAAACACACATACATTGCCACCCACAGGAATAAAACACACATACACACATACATTGCCACCCACAGGAATAAAACACACATACACACATACATTGGCCCCAGAGAAATAAAACACACAAACATTGGCCCCAGAGAAATAAAACACACATACATTGGCCCCCACAGGAATAAAACACACATACATTGGCCCCCACAGGAATAAAACACACATACATTGGCCCCCACAGGAATAAAACACACATACATTGGCCCCCACAGGAATAAAACACACATACATTGGCCCCCACAGGAATAAAACACACATACATTGGCCCCCACAGGAATAAAACACACATACATTGGCCCCCACAGGAATAAAACACACATACATTGGCCTCCACAGGAATAAAACACACATACATTGCCACCCACAGGAATAAAACACACATACACACATACATTGGCCCCAGAGAAATAAAACACACATACATTGCCACCCACAGGAATAAAACACACATACACACATACATTGGCCCCAGAGAAATAAAACACACAAACATTGGCCCCAGAGAAATAAAACACACATACATTGGCCCCCACAGGAATAAAACACACATACATTGGCCCCCACAGGAATAAAACACACATACATTGGCCCCCACAGGAATAAAACACACATACATTGGCCCCAGAATAATAAAACACACATACATTGGCCCTAGAGAAATAAAACACATACTGTACATTGGCCTCCCTCCACAGGAATAAAACACACATACATTGGCCCCAGATAAATAAAACATACATAGATTGGCCCCCACAGGAATAAACCACACATACATTAGCCCTCACAAAAATAAAACGTAATACATTGGCCCCCACAGAAAAAAATAACATTAGCTGGCCCCCACAGAAACAAAAAAAAGACATTGCTGGCCCCCAAAGAAAAAAAAACCCCACATTGCTCCCCCCCAAAAAACAAAGTACACTGGCTCCCACATAAAATATACATTTTTCTGCCCCTACCTGTCCCTCATCAGTAGGGCTGTCAGCAGAGTGCAGCATGCAGGCAGGCCGGCTGGCTGGTGGTGCTGGTGGCCGCAGGGCTGGCTGGCTGGCTAGTGGTGCTGGTAAAGCTGGTGACCATGGGGCTGGCTGGCTGGTGAGGCAGGCAGACAGGCAGGCTTGCTGACTCAGGGTGCTGGTGGCCTTCATGCCGCATCTGCATAGGTGTCAGCCTGGGCACGCCTGAGACTCCCAGAAGAGCTCAGCGCTGTCCGGTCCGCAGTACGGCAGATCTGACCGGCGGATCTGACCATGTGGCACACTTAACCACTCACTAGTGTGCCACAGCACATCGGTTGAAAAACACTGATCTAGGGAGATAGTGGGGCTGAACTGTAGGGCGCATGTGACTCTGGCTACACCCACACAGCACTGGTCACAGCTCCTCCCCTTCTCAGAATAGGCCATTGAACATTTTCAGCCCCAGGTCCATGTGGCTATAATCTGGCCCTGATCCAGCTAATGCTCATCATCATGCATATCTTTCTGCTAGCCCTCTAGCTGTTGCAAGCAATATGTCTCCAGACAGATGCACAATAGCGGCATAAGCCAGCAGACAATTGTCTAGCTTTTTCTTCAGTTGACAGTGGGGACATGCCAATATCCACTGGTTCAACTGCTTTAAACTTAGAAAAACTAGTAGTGGTGAAAGCATACCTCCCAACAAGTTAGAGGGAACGGGGCTTAGCGAGTGTGTCAAAGGTGTGCGCACAAAAGGGGATGTGGCTGTGTGTCTTGACGTAGTTACACATCACACTGGGGGCCTGCCCAGTGCTTTCTGAGCTGATTGGCTGACTCCAGCAGCTCTCTTAACTGTTTGAAGCCACATGCATACTGCACTAGGTAGTCCTTGATC
Source organism: Taudactylus pleione (assembly GCA_031769625.1). Classification (NCBI taxonomy): domain Eukaryota; kingdom Metazoa; phylum Chordata; class Amphibia; order Anura; family Myobatrachidae; genus Taudactylus; species Taudactylus pleione. The sequence continues at coordinate 14,577,548 of JAUIMM010000128.1, forward strand.
TGTTCAGTAAACTGAAAGTGGTAGTGGCTTCATAAAGCTGAATTATTTTTCGCACAATCAGTTGCCTAGCACCTGAATTCAGAACTATATTCTTCCATGGAACTACCAGTTTGGCAAAGATGTTTTATCATGATTATCTTAAAGTACTCCTAAGGCCTCAAAAAAGGTATCAACACAATACAGAGCAGGGTTTTGAAGTCTATAGGGCCCAGAGCATTGGTCTGGAAGATTAATTTCAAGTTCCTTAGAACCAATGCATGGTACATGGTAAAAGCAGTGGATTCCTCCTGGCCAGATAATTTAACAGAAAGATCTTGTACCAATTGCGATAGATTAGTCTACATAGGGGGGGAGGGGTGTCAAGCAGGGCTTGTGCCCTGGGAGCCATTTGACCGATGGCTCCAGTCCGGGACACTTGTCAGTGTAGTACGGACTGCATGGAGTATGGTCCACACTACACAGTAACAAACACCGGCGTCGGCTAGTAACAGGGGCGGATTGGGCCGCCAGTACAGCGGCAAGGTTCCCGCCGGGCCGGTCCCATACTCCCCCTGCAGGGCCAGTACACATTACCTTACAGGCCGGGCCCGGCTCACTCTGCCTGCCGGCCCAGGCTCGCGGCTGTGCTTCCGGAATTTGCGTTCCAGTCTAGAGTGCATACCGGAAGCTTCAGCCTTCCTGCCCGCTTCACTCATGAGCTCCATCTTCCGGCTCCCATAGTGGGTGATGGGAGAGGTCTCTCCAATAGTGAAGAGCGGGCTGGCCTGGGAGGACGGAGGAGTGGATGGTGGCGGGCCCAGGAGCTGGGACTCAGGTACTTTTTTTTTTGTTTCTGTCTTTGTCTGGAACTGTCTGGCACTGCTGGGGTGGCACTACTGCATATGGGGGACTACTACTGGGCACTCATGGGGGGGACTACTACTGGGTACTATATAAGAGGCACTACTGGAGGCACTGCATAGGGGGGACCACTACTGGGGACACTGCATAGGGGGGACTACTACTGGGGGCACTATATAAGTGGCATTGTATAGGGAGGACTAATACTAGGGCAAAATATAAGGGGCACTACTGGGGGCACTGAATAGGGGGGACCACTACTTGGGGCACTGCATAGGGGGGACTGGGGGCACTGCATAGGGGGGACCACTACTGGGGGCACTGCATGGGTGGGACTACTACTGGGGCACTGCATAGGGGGAACCACTACTGGGGGCACTGTATAAGGGGCACTACTGGGAGCACTGCATAGGGTGGACCACTACTGGGGGCACTGCATAGGTGGACCACTACTAGTGGCACTGTATAAGAGGCATTACTGGGGGCACTGTATAAGTGGTACTACTGGTGGCACTACATAAGGGACACTATATAAGGGTGCACTACTGGGGGCACTGGTACTGGGGACATTGCATAAGGGGCACTACTACAGTGGGCATTGCAATAGGGGCACTACTACTTGGGGCAAATGGAAAGGACTGTTCCCAGAGTGACGAGAAAGGGTGGTGTGTCATTTTCAAGTGACCACACCCCTTGCCTGCCCTCCAACATGATCCGTTCCATTAGGTACAAAATGCTCTGCTCCTGGACTTCCCACCTAATTAATGATTGCAGACACCTGTGTTGAACTAGGTAATTAATGAGACAGGTGTTTCAGCACAGGTGGCTGCAATCATAAATTAAGAGGGAAGTCCAGGAGCAGAGCATGTTGTACCTAATGGAATGGGTCATGTTGGAGGGTCTGCCCTTGTGCCATGTGACCATGCCCACTTTTTTGGCACGGATCTACTTTGGGGGGGGGGGGGGGCTCTATTTTTTTTACCTGCCCTGGGCTCCAAATACCCTAGTTACGCTGCTGGTTTTGCTTGTTATAATGTAAATCCCGGGGTGGTCTTTACTTTAGCAAAGATAATAGAACAAAGATAATCATAGGAAGCCATTTTCCCAGAGAACATATATATATATGCTCACAGGTACTCCACTACCCCAGCTCATAGTAATACTGTAGTTTCTTATCTGTAGTGCAAGCAACCCCATGGAACAACAGAAAGTGTAATATTGGAGATACAACAAACTAGATCAGTGGTTCTTAAACTCTGGGCCCAGTTCATTACATATTGCTATTGAAAGCACAGCTGTGATTATGCACACAGGTCTGCTGAGAAAATATGCTAATGAATGCAATCGCAAAGCTGTCGCACAGCCAGCATAGAGACGCCCACTGCTGCCCACTACCGCTATCTCACATCCGTAATACCTTGCAGTCCTACGTATACATCGGGAACATCAGGTAACATCGGCCCCTCACCCAGAATTACAGCAGATCTGACCTTACTATCCTCAGTGAGTAAACAAGCTGCATATGGCCACCACATTCCAGGATCCAGCAAAGCAGCAACCGAGCTAAAGACACAGCCAATAACAGGTAGTCAAAGCTGCAAGAACAGGTAGAACAGGACAATCTACCATCTGTACTCTACAGTCAGGCGTTTGTCCTGACTGCAGAGATATACCTTCTGCACTCTCCCCTTGTCATAATGGTGCCCCCATCTTGTCACATATGAGGACGGCGAGCACTAATCTTGCATACAGTCCCACTAAATTCACAAAATACCCCTTCTGACAGGCAGCAGGACTGCAGGGAACAACAGGCTGAATCTGGGGAACGGAGTGCTAGAAACAGATACAAGATACTAAACAGTATATGGGGTAAGAAGGAGTGATGACTTGAGATATAAAGGAATCTGCCAAGTAGTATAAGCTGGAGTAGAGCCTTGAGCTTCCAGTTGGGTGGAATACACCAGTAAATAGTGCAAGGAACCAGACATTACCTTGTTCTGAAATATACTGAAATGCAAACAGTCTGTCTCCACCTACTGGACATATGGCAGACTGCAGTATCTCTATAACAAAAAGTAGCCACATATGAGAAACCACAGAGAAAAAACACCCTGACACTGATGCTCTTCACAGAAAGTTCATTAGACATTCTTTTTTGTATTAACATAATAGGCCTATTCATCATCGGTCAGCACTGACACCAGCGGCAGCGGGGGAGAGGAGCTGACGCTGACGCTGATACTGGGGGCCACAGGGGAAGGGGGGCTGCACCAACACCGGGGGCAGTGGGGGGCACTGACACCAGCAGCCATGGAGGAGGGGGTTAATGACACCGGGGACACATTACAACAGGGGTGATGGGACACCGTAGAGAGGAGCTATGGGGGCACGGTGTGTGGAGAGGATGCAGGCAGAGAGGGGACACTGACAGAGGAAAAGTATCACATTTCCGAAAAGATGTCTTCACAGAAATAACATCTTTTCGGAAGTGATACTTTTGTCATAGAGGAATGATAGATGGATTAAATTTAACAATGAACTCGTGGCGAGTTCAAAACTAAGATATCACTCTTGATTTTATTATCATGATGAATAGGCCTCTAAATGTATTTAGGTCACAAGTGCCTTTTTTCTCATAGTTATCAAACTTGGCATTTCTAACCTCTTTATAACTTAGCCCTTCCATTCCCTTTATAAATAAGGTTACCTATTTCTGGTTCCTTCCAAGCTCTACTACTGTAAGTCTTTCAACAGTGATGTGAACAAAACTGTACCCCACATTGAAGCTGTGGTGTTACCTGTGACCTATGCATGGGTTATACTATGTTTGCATTTATAGACAATTTTATTCATTCCAGAATTTTGTCTGGCACCGTGCTTTCTGTCAACGAGCATTCCTAATCCCTTTTCCATTTAAGACTTCCCCAATTGTATTCCATTTACTGTGAAGTACTGTTGCATAGTTCTTACCGCCACATTAGAGCATAACCCTACAAATATTTACATTCAATTAATTCAAATTCACTGCCCAGTTTGCCATTTTTTCTAAGTCTTCCTGTTGCAAGTTGCTATCCTCCTCTATGTTAATACCTCTACATAGCTTAGTGTCACTAAAAACTATGGCCCTCATTCAGACCCACTCGCAAGTGGGCGTACGCACGTTCGCCGTACGTAAAAAAATATTTAAATTCAAGCACTCGCTCGTTTTTTCCTACGCAGCTAAAAATCCGCCCCAAACTCAGGCGACTCCTCCTCTGAATAACGAGCGTGCCAAATAGCGAGCGTACATCCCCGAAATGGCTTGAAGGGAACGCACGCACAAGTACAAACCGGAAGTGGGACTGTCAGATTCCGATTACCTGCTCATTTTTTCGGCCTACCTCCCTCAATCGTATCATGCCAATCAATGTATCAATTAGCTTAATTGTTGTTTTTTTTCAACATAATGCAATAAACTTTAATCTTGTCCGTGTTTGTATTTGCTCGCAGAATACGTACGGCTGAAACCTTCGCTTTTATTGTTCCAAAGACATGTTAGCCCCAATTAAACAATTGTTCTATTTGTTTGTCTCCCCACAATTTTTCTGTGGTTCATTTCTTTATTTAAATTTGCTTACGCATGTCACTGCATCAAGCCAATCATAACTCTCAAGAGATTTGTGGCCCTGTCGAACACATGACTCATACACTAACCAATAGAATTTGTCCTGTTAATTTCCCAAATACATTAGCCAATCAAATTTTTTTGTGGTGCTTTATTAAAAATATTTTGTAAAAAAAACACCATTGCCATCATGAGATCCACCGCATTCACCAGGCGCGAACTGCTGGTGCTGACGGAGGTGATGGACAGGCGGATCACCAGTCAGCCTCCACCCATCTCCAACAGGCGCAAGCGTTCCGCATATGCGGAGGTACGTCGACGCCTGCGCTCCTTCGGCTCACGCCGACATATTGGCCAGCTGGAGCGCAGGTGGTCGGACCTGCACCGGCGGACGCCCCGCTTGCTGGCATGCTTTCGCATGCAGATTGCGGAAAGTAAGTGTTCTGGACTGTGGTTTTCAAGTTTATCTTGTGGGCCCTAACTGCGTGTGCATGTTTTCATGTCTGTCCTATTGAGTCATTGTAGTCATATCTGCATGTGCATGTTTTCATGTCTGTCCTATTGAGCCATTGTAGTCATATCTGCATGTGCATGTTTTCATGTCTGTCCTATTGAGTCATTGTAGTCATATCTGCATGTGCATGTTTTCATGTCTGTCCTATTTTTTTGTTTGTTTGTTTCCTGTTGAAACTAACAACAATTTTTTGGTCATTTTTTAGGGGCACAGCAAACACTACGGCGGCATCGCCACACAAGACGCCGGTCCCGGCCCCTCTCTCCAACCCCCAATTCCTCTATTCCCCCCTCCTCCCCAGACCCTGTGGCCGAAATTTCTGGCCTACTTCCCCTCCAGCCCAATTCCCCCTCTCCTCCATCCGTCCCTCCTCCAAATACCCCCTCCCAGGATGGCGAAAACACCTTGCCCCTCGGGTTGGGGAATGTAGCCACCTCCGAGGTGGTCCAGGGAGTGGCTTCTGGCTCTCTCGTTTTGGAGAACGGTATGTTTTTAAAGTTTATTTTGGACACCACAAACTGTTTGTATGTAATCATGTGTCGTCCCCATTTTTTTTTTCTTTTTTTCGCCTTAGGGTATTTTTGGGGGTTGTCTTTACCTGTTCCTGCTGATGTCACCATACACATATCACACCTGTGTGCCTTTTTTTAGGGCCCTTGTATTTTTGGCATACGACATTTTGGGGTTCTGGGTTTTATCCGTGTAATTTATTTTTGGCCCACAAGCTCGTAAGTTTGTGTTTGCTTGTTTTTTGTTTTTTTACAATGTTGCTTCATTATCGATTTATTAATCCCCTAACTTTTGTCACCCACAGAGGAACAGAGTCGTCGGGAACAGATTGAGAATTGTGTGGGCCGTATGCGGGAGCAGGTCACCGGGCTAATGCAGTGCCTTGACCATCTGTTGGTCCTCCTTCGGAATTAATTTTTTTTTTTTTTTAAATTGTTTCTTAATAAATCTGTTTAAAATCAAGCTCTGTCTCATGCGTTTGGAGTAAATCCAAGATTCTTTACACTGACATAAGTAGACTCTTCAAGCAAGGTTTGCCCCAGAAACTCACTACAGATTGTGTGTTGTATTTTGAATGCAAACAGGCACAAGAAAAACCTCCCAGTACCAATGTCATTTTCCTTTTTTGTGGTGGTCAACATGATAGTTTACACCGTTTTTCAGGTTCCTATTTGGTGGCCAAACTGCTTAGGACAATCTTACGAAGGCAACTGATTGTACACGATTCCTTGTTGTGTTGGTTAGTACCCCGAAAACATATTACATTTTAGCTCCACTTGCTTCATTACTGGGTTACCCCTTAGGTAAAATTAACGTTTGGGATTTTGTTTACACTTGCTTCTAACGTGCCCAAAAAGGAAACAAATTACACTCTCCAAATATTTATTCACAACAGAAATCAAAATACAAAGTGGTCACTCACAAACAAAACACACAGTGATAATCAGAAAAACTCCACATACCAAAAACACTAAACAAACACACAACAAATCAAGAACTGGTTGACGAAGGTCCATGCCCACATGATTTCACAAATATGGCGTTGCAATATTGGTGTCAGAATATATTCCCGAAGTTTCCACAGAAAGGTTTTTGAAGGGTAGCAGGAAGTAGTCATCGTGGGAGTGCCAAAGATTATGCAAACAAACAGAAGATGGTGCAAGAATTAATATAAAAAAAGATGAACGTTAAAAAACCGTAACACATTGGGTATACACACTGTTGTTTGATCAATAATTACCTAAAATATCGGGCCACCACATCATCGCGTATGGCCCCCCCACATACTGACCTCCGACCAACCTTGGGGGGGCCATCCTCAGGTAAGGCATCCTCTGGCTGCATTGGAACACCACTCCTTATGGCGATGTTGTGAAAGATCCCACACAGGACCACAATTTTCGAAACCATATACAAATACATGAGCTCGCCACCAGAGCGGTGGAGGCATCTGAATCGGCCTTTTAAAAGGCCGATACAGCGCTCCACCACTTGCCTGGTGGCTGTAAGTGCGGTATTAAACTCACTTTGTGGACCTGGTGTGGGAGCCAAGTAAGGAGTGAGCAGCCAGGGCATGCAAGGGTATCCACTGTCTCCTGTGAAAAAGAATAGACAACATCAGGATCACTGTGTATCAAGCTTAACATTGTTATGTACTAAAGGTCTACACTTACCCAGAAGCCACGCATCACCAGCTTGTAGGTTGTTTAATTTGTGCCATATCCCTGATTGCCGGATGACGAAGGAGTCATGTGCACTTCCTGGTAATTTTGCATTCAGGGACAGGATCTGGAGGGAGGCATCACATACCACCATTACATTCAGGGAGTGATAGTGTTTCCTGTTTCGAAATATGGCCTCCAGCCGTGCTGGAGGCTGAAGTGGTATGTGACTACCATCCACAACCCCTATGATGTGTGGGAAGCCAGCTATTTGGCAAAAATTGGCCTTGGCCACACTAAGGGCACCCATATCCAAAGGCATTTGAATAAAATGATGGAGGTGCTTGAAAAGTGCCTCCATCACTGCCCTCAGGATCCGGGAAAAGGAGGATTGTGAGATGCCTGCCACTATTCCCACCGTTGTTTGAAATGATCCTGAGGCACAGAAATGTAACACCGCCATAAATTGCGTAAGTGGTGGTATTGCTGTAGGACTGTCAATTTGCCGCTCAAGATCACTCTCTATTAATGAGAGAGTGTCTATGATGATTTTGGGAGGAAGACGGTAGCGTCTTAAAACCTCATCATCGGGCATTCCAAAAAGGGTGACACGTGTTCGAAATATCTGGGGCCTTGCACACCTACGATGCCTACGCCTGGGACGAGATTGAGGTTGGTCGGCTTCCGGGAGCATGGCCAGAACAATCCGCCCTAGATCAACCTGAAATGGCAAGATTGTAATGTAAGGCTTTGGACCCACCCCAAAAGAAAATTCAAAACAACTTAGCTTGATGATACCATCCATTGCTGCTTACATGCCGGGGTATTGTCATGATACGTCCAAACTGAAATTAATCACAAAAAATATTTGAAAAATTTCACTCTGTGCATTTTTTTTTTTAAATTTTGTGCTAGACCAAACTTAAAATATGCGAAACACACATTTGGCAAAAGAGCAAAACGACATTGCACACAGTACATCAAAATGGGTTGAAATGTTTGCCCAAAAAGCGAAAGGGCAACCTCAAAAAAATTAAAATGATTAATAAGCATTTAAAAATGCGCAAATTAGTTTGCAAATACAAGTCACAATAGTAAGTATTAAAAATGCGCAAATTAATTCGCAAATACAAGTCACAATAGTAAGTAGTAAAAATGCGCAAATTAGTTTGCAAATACAAGTCACAATAGTAAGTAGTAAAAATGCGCTAATTAGTTCGCAAATACAAGTCACTATACAAACTGTGAAAAATGCGCTAATTAGTTCACAAATACAAGATAAAAAATGGACTTACCAAGAGCAAATATATGAGTCCAAATCAAAAGGTCTTTGGGTCCGAAATTAATCAAAAGCTAAAATATATGAAATTATGGATCCAAAATTTACAAAAATGAAGAAACACAATGAAACAACAATTGATCAAAAGTTAGACTTCACAAAACTTACCAAATCAAGAAACGAGGTAAAAAAAAAAAAAAAAGAGAACGGAAAATAAAAACGCCAATCTACCAAACAAAATAATCTCCAACCGCCAACTCCTTTATACGCAAACAATAAACTCCAGCCAAGGTAACCTCCAACAATCCAAAAACGCCACCTCGACTCGAGACACACCAAGCCATAAATAGTGTTTCGTTTCCCGCACAAATTAAGGAGGGATCATAGGAACGCACAATCAATGATGCGGCCGCAAAATAAGGACGCATGTATAAATACGTCACGAAAACACATTAAAATTCTGGGGTATTTCTTGATTGGACCTCAGACATGGCGACAGACCAGGGAAACAATGCCCAAGAGTCAGGCGGTAAGTCTTTCATGCATTTTGTATCAATGATTAATTTGAAACATAAGATTGGGCAAGTGGTGATTTTGTGAAATCTGAATATTTACACAAATAGGTGAGGAGGATGACATGGAAGAGGCTGCCGGGCCCAGTATTCCGGCCAAAGCTGCCAAAAAAAAAAGGCAGCCACATTTCACAAGAAAGGAGATGGAGGTTTTGATACAGAAGTGTGTGGACATCCTGCAACAGGCAGACAGGAATATGAGTCTAAGCCAGAAGGGGAGAATGTGGGAAGAGGTAGCCGTTGCTGTCAATAGGGTGGGTGATTATGTCCGTCTAGCCCGGGATGTCAAACGGCGGTAAGTAAACACTTGCCCCCCCTAAAAACAAACACCATTTTAAACAAAAGGATAATGGCTTCCATTTTTTCCCACAGATGGGGCGACTTCAAATATCGCCTAAAGCAAAAACTCGTGGACAGGGCTAGGCATGCAAGGGGGACAGGTGGGGGTCCCACCCCTGTGTCATTGGAGTTGACCGATTTAGAAGAGCTGGCACAGGGGTGTGTGCAGCCTGTGGAGGTGTTTGGCGTGTCCAACATGGATACGGACATGCCAGACTTTGCGGCTCCTCATGTTGTCCCAGGTAAATCTTTGGATGTCATCAACTATGAAATGTTATTGTGCCAATATGTAGATTCTAATGTGAGGCTTTTCTCTTTTTTCCTAACAGAGACACAGGCGGATGAGTCTGCTCCAGAGGGGAGCCTTGGCCGCCGAATTTCTGCTGGCTCGGCAGGGGAGGAACCAGTACATCCGGCTGAGGACCCTGCAGAAGCCAGTCCAGGGCAATCCCCCTCGCAGGCAGTGTCCCTCCTCACAGAACTCAATTTCAAATCGGATTTCCATACGGAGATTCTGCAGAGGATGGACGCCAGTCTGGTACGGGTGGCTGAGGCCCTGGAGCAAAATGCTGCGGCCAACGTGACCATTGGTCAGGCCCTGGCGGAAAATACCAGGGCCAACATCCGCATCACCAATGCCCTGGAGCAGCTCATTCGCCAGCACATGGTGGAGCCGCACTCCCTTCCTGCCGGAACATCAGGATCCTCCACCTCTGGCACAACATCAGCCAATCCTCCAAATGTGCCTAGCCCTGTGCCTAGTCCAGAGGCCACAACATCTGCCTCTGGACAGGCCAGCCCGATGACATCCCGGACCCGGTCTGGCGCCCTCCCTCCCCCATCCAAACAGGTGAAAAAACGATGACAGCAATGGTGACTTTTCCCACAATCCTTCTGTGCTTGGCTCATATTCCTTTCTGGTCAAAACTTCCCTCTCCTTTCTTGTGAAATGTTTTTAAATTTTTTTTGTATGTTTATGTCAACAGTTATGTTGGGCCAATTTGTTTGATTTTGGGACATATCTTTGGCAAAAAAAGATGTTCCCAAATTTTTGATTTGTTTTAATTTTGTTGGAGCAATAAATTGAAAAAAAAAATCTGACATTGGATTGTGAAATTATTGTACAAATGGGTTAAATTTAATCCTGGACCAAAGGGCAAAAACTGGGAAAAAAAAAAAAAAAAAAAAATGGGCTCTTTAAGGAACGTTTAAAAAATCATATAACAAGGCAAATTCAAGAGGCAAAAATAAAATGGTGCGAAAATTAAAACATGTTGACATTATTGTTACAATAGGCCCTAACCACCAAATTGAGGGCAAAATAAACCCCCACAAATGTACGCAAATTGATTGTGTCATCCTGACATTAGCAGCTCTGATTTCCACCTGCGTACGGTTTTGTGCTATCCCAAAAAACTGATTTCAAAACACATACCAAGCCGGTTTTCAATAAAACACTAATTGCTTTTCAGCCCTCCCGCTATTAATCGCAACAACATCGTGGAGTCCCGGGACGGAGGAGAAGGCCATCGCCAATGTGGTCGAGTAATCCAGACCCTAAGCTGTGCGAGCATTTTGAAGGGAAAGAGGATCATCCAGTGACGTATGAGTCGGTCCGAACACATTTTACGCTCGCATTTGCTAATGTATGTACGCCCCAAAAACGCCTCGCCACGCCTGCGTTTTTCCATCTCCACCCCCGTCAACACCCAAAAACGCCCTGTTCTGTCAATCACATTTGACAGGTCACTTCCTGTACGCTATTTGACGAACGAGACCATAAAAGCTCGCAATCTGCCGTACGCACATGCGCACTGTTACACCGACGCATGCGCGGTTATTCAACATCGGAACGCAACGAGCGTACTGCTGTTTGCGAGTGGCTCTGAATGAGGGCCTATGAGCTCTGCTGTATATTGTTATATTTTATTTTTAAGGCGCCATAAAGTGTCTGCAGTGAGTACAAGCAATAGACATAGAAACAGTGTAACACATACATGCATGCCCACTCTCCCAAAAGTTGCGGGAGGCTCCCGATTATTCGGGTAACCCCCCGCACCCCCGGAAGAGTAGGCATATCTCCCACATCCTGCCCTCTTCCTAGTAAATGTATTAATCAGCGATTACTGAATCTCAGGAGGGGGCATGGGTGTGCACATGATGACCTAATTAATATTAAAGATGAGCGGTTCGGTTTTGCCTCTGATCTTCCCACCAAGTTCAGATCTCAGAACAAGGCAAAGCATCATCTTTCACGCCTGATCCTTGATGTCTCTGGCAAGAAGTGGGGGTCCTGGGTACTCAGAAACCCAATCTAAGTGCCCCACTGAGTAAGTGATACCTTAAAGGAAGTATATAGCTATTGTGGACAGAGCAAAAATGTGTTTCCTGGTTTTTATGTTTCAATTATACGGGACCATTATTTCTGGGTCATCAGTAAGTTTAAGGTGCATATCAAAGTGTGTGGTGATATGGGCGGTATGATAATAAGACCTGGTGTATACTGGAGTTATTGCAGTCACCTTAGCACCATGGGACTAGTAGTAGGTGCTAGCTACTGCTGTGCCTGAGTGGATATCAAATCCATTGATAATGGCAGACTTCCTTGCAGTGGTTACATGTATACACATGGAATAATTATATAACTTTTTACACTGCTGCTAAAGAAATGTTCACAACAAATGAAACAAGTTAGGCAGGGGCTATAATTTAGAAAAAGGATACTTGGGGGAGTATTTATCAATCTACAATTGTGGAAACAACTGTTTAGGTAACTTTTTTTAGTAGCAATATTGTAGCAATTTACTAAAAGCTGAACGCAGGAGATATCTCACACATTTAAATTAGAACTGCAGTATTTACCAATTTATTAAGCTCCAAAAAGCATTAACATTTCAGAGCTTTACAACGATAACTACTGTTGCGCCATCTTCTAAAAGAGTTAGCAGCTGTGCTGTAGTCTATAGGTTACTAACAGTATTGCCAGAGAGGGCTCTTTGGACCCCTCCTCTGCAGCCTGAACTAGATGCGTGCTGCAAAAAGCAAATATGGATGTAACTGATAATAATGGGGCTGAATCATTGCTGGCTGTGGGCCTAATTCAGAGATGTACGATAACCCAATGGTTAGTACAT